>VXBX01000786.1:603283-636177 GCA_013400415.1 Scytalopus superciliaris | reverse complement strand
AAAAAAAAAAAAAAGACAAGGAAAACAACTATAGAAAGTCCAGTTTATCTTTAGAACTTGTGTCTCAGAGAGCCTTTTTCAATTGCCTCAGGTCATTCACCCCCCTCCCCAGATTAGCTTCTATAAATTCATACCACCAATGTTTTAAAAGGAAGAAGTTTGGATATAATGAAGATGCAAACAATTAAAAAAAAACCCAAGGTCAGGGCACTCATAAAGTGGTGGGATGCTACCTCAGCTTTAACCAAAAAGAAGGGAGAGCCTCTTCATAAAACAAAGCAGTTGACCTCCACGTTTTTGTAACCTGTTTCAGTACTTCTAAAGTACACCCTCTCCACAAGATGCCAGCTCATTGCAGTCACTTCCCTATCGATCTGCGTGCTGCATCTCTGGAAAGGTCAAGTAGGATGAGGGCCTTTTCCAGTGCTCTTTCAAATCACTTCGTTCCCTCCCAGAAAGGGCGAAAGCTCTCAGGTGGTGTGCTAATTAATTCAGTCTTTTCAGCTGTGTAGAACTGTGACATTTATAATTTATTCTGAAAAGAAAATAAACATAATTTAATTCTGTTAAAGACATCACCACATCCCTTAAAAAACCCTTGTCTTACACAGTTTCATTCAGACGACAATTCAAATGTGCCAGGTTTACACTTTGTACATATTTGTATTCTATGCTTGCCTCTTTAAAGGTGGCTTCAGTGCTACCACATACAAATAATACATGCATTTATATAAAATAAAGTAAATTACAGTATTTTACAGGAGTGGCTGAAAACTCTAAAGCAGAGCTATTGAAAAATGTTATTTTTTGACTACTACTGTAGTAACTTCCAAAAAAACAAGGGTTTTGATTTCTGCTGCTTCAAAAACAATAGTTACATAATTCAGTCAGCCAAAATTAGCTTATTTTACATCAAAAAATTTTGTGGGTGTGTTCAGATAGAGAACTGGGATTTTCCTTCAGGAAACGTGAATGTGATACTTGCAAACGAGAGATGTATATAAAAACATGAGCACTACAGAGCAGTTAAATTTAGGAAAATTTTCAATGCAGTAAATATTTAGAATAATTACTGATAGATGCACAGAGCATAGACTAAATGAAAATAAGCCAAATGTAGACTATAATTTTTGCTGTGTTTAAAAGTGCTTTCCCTAGATGCAGAAACACTCCACATCTCATTATCTCCTCAGCAGGACAGGACCTTTGTAATGGCTTTAAATGGACAAGGCTGAGTCAACTATTAAAACAGGTCTAGTTCAGATGCAGTCTGTCCTTCAGATAAAGGAATTCCTGTACACAGTCTGCCTTCTGTCAAGACCAGCAACCAGAGCAATTTTTCAGCTGAGAGAACCTTACCCCTGGGCCAAGGCAGAACACAACCATTTACCATGCAACTCCTTGTGGTAGAAGGCCATGACAACTGTATGGATGCTGGTATAGACACCTCATCAGTCTAAGTCTCCTTGGCAATAAATATCTCTTAACATTTTTGGTAGCTCAGGATGTCCTAGATCCTTTGGAGAAATAACAACCCTTTAATACTAATGGCATTTAAGAATCAGAGTGATTTACTGCAGCTTTTCATCAAACTGCTCTGCTTATATTTCTAAAAAGACAAAGTCCCTTCCAGTCTCATGTTCCAAAGTCATTAACTCTTGTCCTTTGCTGTCCCCACAGCCATATCAAATAATTTATTTTAGCAGCAGATCAAGCACCAACCGAGGTCCTATTACTTCTTCTGAAAAGTTCTTTCAGAACTTGAATGCTGTGGTGGTTTGTAACTTTCTTAAATGTTTACTGGTCTTATACCAAGCTGTTCTGAGCCTAATGTCATATCCTGTACCTTAAACAGGCTTTCTTCTGTCATAATGTTTAGCACCTTGATGTACTGAAAATTGTTAAACACCTTGGCTTTCAGTCTAATCTTCCTAAATTAAATCAAGTCCTTTCAAGAAAATAAACTGTCCAATCCCCTAATTCCTTATTAATTTATTTGGGTTTGAACTCTTATTTTCTGATAATGGCCACTAGAAGTGGCTGTCAGTCATTCTAGAACCATATCTGCCTTTCCCATGACTGTATCAGCACTGGTGGCCTAGTTGGGTGTCAATCAGCTAAAAAACTTTCATTTGATCAGTTTCTTCCCTTAAGATTTTTTATTGTCCCCAGGTTTTTACATAGCAATGCACAAAATAGTTTCGCTGCTAGAACTATGGTCTTACTTGTTTCTGATCTATACACTAATCTTCCTACCTAGAGTTAGTATTTCTCAAATTTTCTCAGAATTCTAGAACAGGAAAAAGTGAAAACGTTTTAGGAGTCTCAAAAGTCTCTGCTTGCAAAAATATACTGATAATGTCCTTTCATCCATAAATGATGCAGAATAATTTAATTTGAAAGGGATCTCTGGACATCATTTGATCCCATCTCTCACTCAGAGCAGGGTCAACCTGAACATTAGATGTGATGGCTCAGGCTCATCTCTGGCAGAACTCTGACTTTCTCCAAGGGTGGAATTTTATCTCCAGGCACCTTAATCCAGTGTTTGATGTTGTTCACTTTGAAAAAACCTCTTAATAACATCTAATTAGAATTTCTCGTGTTGCAGCATGTGTCCTTTGCTTCTCATCCTACCACTGTGCACCTCTGTGCCTGGTTTGGCTTCCACCATTTCCATGTTTTTCTACTAATTTGAGTCTTCTCATGTAATGATTTATGCCCTAGAATTGTATCAAGTGCTATGGAGGACTAATAGAAAAACAAACATGTCAGCCTGACACAATCTACTGCTAGTAAACACATACATAACATTTCATCTCATTTTCCATTTATGTGCAAGTTCCTACATATTCTTACTTCAAAGTTGTTTATAAAGGCTTCTATATTTTGACAGTCAAACAGGCCTGTAGCAATATGGATCACATTTCTTTGATTTGTAGCATATGTACTATTTTCCTATTGTTTTAGGATAGCATCTAAGCTTTTTAAATAGCATTAATTTCTGTTTCCAAACGGTCTCATAGAAAATTTGATTTTAGCCTCCTTTAACTCTGTTCTAACTGCATTAGTGTACTTAATTGCATTACATAACTAAAAACTAAGGCAAACTTCTCCCTGTGTTCAGGTGCTGTGTTAATACAGACTCTAATTTGCTAGCCAGTGTCTACTGCACAATACCAAACAAAACCTATGTATATTCCCAGGGACAATAACCAAGTGCCTTGACCCTCAATACAAAAGGTCTCACCATTACTTATGTTACAGGACATCACTCCAACATTCTCCAATACTCTTCCCAGCTCTTACTTCTAAGTGTTTACTCAGACTTACATGTTTTCTCACCAGATAATTGGGACAGCTTTAAGCAGCCCTGCTACTTTTCCTTCCTAATCTTGCAAGTTAGATGGCACTTAAGGACTTTTTATTTCCCTTCTCTCCTCCTTTCTTTTCCTTGGTCAAATGTTGAAGGACTGGGAGCAAACTCACTTCTTTCTCAAATGAGCTGATAATCTTTTATTCCCTAATTCTCTCCCTTCACATGTACATTGTCAACTGTACCTGATCATAAAAGAAGTAAAGGAGAGTTTTGCTTGATTTATGAGGCAGTCTGCACTGAAAGACACATCACTGAGCTGTCCTTAAGGCAGGAACTTTTCCCCATTCAAAACTCAGAACACATGACCAAAACCTGAACCTCAGATCTATGTGAAGGTGAACTTCTAAAAATACATGTGTTGGGTTTATGGCAGGTGTAGTATCTTGTACGAAGCTACAAATTAAATTTTGATGGTCTCTCAAAAAGTTCATAACTCAAACTCTGTAATACAGAACTAGCCAAAACATCAGGTTTAGCAATGAAGAACTGTAATACAGAATGTAACGTATTTCCACATATTTTTCTTTTACTGATAGGTTGTTGCAGGTCACTTGGAGTATACCAGTAATTTAAGAAACAGGCAAACTGAAGTTAATTTCAGTACTTGTTTTGGTTATACTCTTTACCAGTGTAATCTGGGAAAAATGTTTTGCACTACACTTTTCTCAAGATACAATCTGAACACATTACAATAAAAAATTTGCTAGCATAGTTTTACAGAAGATAATTTTTATAGCTATGAATTCTGAATGTGCTCATCATTAGACAAATCACATAATACATAACAGGAACTTTTAAAGGACACTAAGTCAAAAAACTTAGAACATTTTCATCAACAGAATCATCAGCCTTATAATACACTTGACATTGACTTTCTAGTGTGAAAATTGACACTTAAATTTAACCACTAAAAAGAAGTTAGGTTACTTGCTTGAGGTCCCACAGTAGATAATTGCATAGCCCAAGCCTGATTCCATGATTTCCAGAAGCTCAATAAGAAACCTTAGCACTTCTGAACACCTGAGGATTGTGAAGTATTCCTTCCCATGAACACGAAGGGGAGAAAATAAATCCAAATACGGTGAAGTCCACTTACCTAGTGAACAGAAACCCTTCCATATTTCCTGAAATGCCTTACAGCAAATCCTCAACTATACAGACAATTTGTTGAAACTGGATTTACAATTGTAACAGCGGTTACAATTTCTGACCTAGACCTCTTCACGAAAGAGTTTTTTATTATGTGAACTTTAGGATTGCTCTGCTATCTTTTGGAAAAGATAAGCTGGAAAATTTAAGCACTTGTTTCATCTATGGACCATCTGCATAAGTAACAATCTTCATTTGTCAGAAGAGATTAAGACATTGCTTTTGTGTGACTGCAAAAACAAGCTGGCAGTTCACTCAGTGATTAAAAAACAGTAATTTGATGTACTTCATGTTGATCACTGTTATATTGTACTTTATTGTATTTCTTGATACTTTAAGTACTGCAAATTGGGCAAAAGAACATAAACTATAATATGCTGAAAGCAAACTATCATTTGAATCATCATTTATGTTTCTCAGTTTAAGTGAAGTGTTTATGAAACACTTAAAATCTAGGGCTAGATCTTCTGTTTCTACAAATCTATGCTGCTCCATTTGCTTCAAAAAAGATAAGTGATTTATGGTCCTTGAAGATCAGACATAATGCTTCTTAATTTTGATATGGTTTGCAGAAATACGAAAATCAAAAGAGATTTTCATATTAGATCCTTGTGAGTACAGAGATTTTTAGCTGGTAAATGTGCTGTGTAAGAGGAGTTAGAACCAATACCTGTGAAATGGGATGCAGTTCCTTTAGGAGAATGCAGGAAAGACCTTTAGATATTATAGAGACTAATACTTAGCTTTCTTATGCAGACATTCGAAAATAATTTCTTACAGTAACACCTCATTAATGTTGTTGACTAGATTAATTTGAAAAAACAAACCAAAACAAAACTATCCATACATACTTAGAAAATATTCATGCCACAGGAATTTAATCATGTCTGCTCGTTCCCCTTGTGCCTTTTGCATTCTTTTATGTAATTATTTACATAGTTCTGTATTTATTTGCAGGATGTGTGAAGACCTCCACAAATTGCTCTCCTAGTATTTTATATGTACTTTCTACAAAATCATTAAATATTAAGAATTATTAAGTCATTTGAGGTGTTTGTAGGTTTTTTGTTGTTTTGTGGATTGGGTTTGTTTGGGTCGGTGGTGGTGGTTGGTTTTTTTGGTATGGGGTTTTTAGTGATTCCAAATATTGTGTGATCCATCTAGACTTTTCAGGGTTTTTTGGTGCCTAGAGTTATTTCAATAATGTAGAAGTATATTTTTCTAAAGTTACAGTTCTACACAGCCCTATAGATGCAAGCTTTAATGCCTTGCTCTTCTATACTTCGATCCATGATATAGCTCAGTGAGAATGGGAAGAACTATGTTAACATCACCAGCTGTCTTAATTTCTTTTAGAACTGAAACAAGGAGATAGTCCAGTTCAGAAAATGCAGATGATCAGCTCTCACTCTCAAAGCGGTCAAGTTCTGTGCTATGGCTGGAAAGTTTCTGAAAAGTTCCCATTCAAAGTTTAAGCAGTGGGATTGTGTCAAAAACAAATTGACCAAAAGGAGAGCTGAAGAGAAAACTGAGAGTTTACTATCTATCCAGATTGTCAATGAATTTTACTGCCAGGAGAAGTTAAATAAATATATGCAAACACTCCTCCTTCCTTCTGCTAGAGCAGGAACTCAGTTGCTAGGACAGAAGGATAGTCATTGCTGCATGTTTTGTTGCTTCTCTGAGATTTGAATGTCTTTGAAGACAGGGAAGGAAGAATCACTCATATAAACAGGGATTAATATTAGATTTCAACTGCAGATGGCAGCAAACCCCCAAATATATCTGCAATCTCACCATGGTAATCTTTGATCCATGTACAAAGAAGAAAAAACATGTTTTAACATACAAGAAAGAAACAAAACTATTTAAAAAGAAGAGCACATTTGCTAAATTAGAAGGTGACATAGCTCACAGAAATATGCAGGATTTTTTAGAAACATCCAAATGCCAGTGGATGATGAGAGGTGACAACTCTCCCAGTGAAAGTGCCAATCACTTGCCGAAAGAGTAACAGAAAAAATGACAGAGAGCAAGGCCTGTAGATTCTCCCTGACTTCTGTCAGTCCCTCTAGCAGTCCCTGCAGCTCTGCAGTTAGCAGCAGGAGGAAGTAAGCCTGGTAGAACAGGACACTTACTTGCCCTTGCCTCATTATTTAATTCAAAATAATCAGGGAAACATCTACTGAGGACACTATTATTGGAACAGTCAAAATGGAGGCAGCAAAATTTCCAGCCAGAAGGCTGGTCTCAACACCTATAGACTGGGAGCAGACCAAAGGAGACAATCCACATCTGGCTTCACAGAAGAAACAGATGGTGTGACAGAGTGCACGCACCATATCAAGGGAAGGGCATGGACGGAAATCACTGAGCTGGGAGATGCTACAAGTACCACTGGCAGGAGTCTTGAAACAGAGCAGAAGGATGATCTGAATGTGTCTAAACCTAGCAGATTAGTGGGTACATTAGTGAGAAGGTGATCTTGAAGAACAAGGAAAAGTTTTACCCCAGGATACTGCCTAAATGGTGCTTTTCTAGACTGTATTTCCAGGAAGCTTGAAATTGTTTCACAGCCCTGGGCTATCAGGACATCCTTGTCTCATCGGTTCAACATCTGGCTCTTCGTTTCTGTACTTTCCTGAGACAACTTACAGTAGTGGAAATACAACATTCAGTCCATCACTGAAACAAAGGAGCCATGAGACAATGCAGCTATAAACAGTAATCAGAGATAAAGTCTCATATTTTAAGCCATATGAGGTGAATTTAAGACTGATTTTTACTATCCTCTCACGCAGAGGGAGCCCTGGATTCATACATCACTGAAAGGCAAACCAACAACTTCTATTTGTCCATGCTGTCGAATATGGGATTTTTTTCATATTCAGACAGGTCTATGCAGATTTAAAAGATACATCCACTCTCTTCCAAACCATTAGGTACTAGTTACAGGTAATTATTAGCAAAGTTAATTGCTTTAAATTTGTTGTCTTGTCCATTCCCTTTTACCTCAGCTCCTATATATATACCTATCCCTTTCCCTAATATAGTGGGTATTTCTATTTAAACTTCCCTTATTTTTTTTTTATTTCCTTTTCTTTCTTAATGGCCAGAAGATCACAGGAGCTGTATTTTAATCTGCCCTACGCTATATCGAAATGCAAGTTGTGCATTGAAAATCCAGTTTGATTTCAAAAATCACATAACTGAGAGCTTTAAACCCATCAGCTGAAAAACAGGCCTACAGGCTGATTCTTAGCACTTATGCACGGTTTCTTTGTAACTTCCTCAGCACCAAATACATCCTGTTACATGTAAGAAGATAACAGGTGGAAAAAAAGTATTGAAGTCAATCCCAAAATTGCTACTGAGGTTAGCGCAGTGAGGATTTCATACTAAATCTGAAACCCAGCGACCTCTGACAATTGGTGTAACAGCTTACTTTTTTTCCAACCCAAATGAAAGGAAAGCATGCCGGTAGAAACTCAGCAGGACTTTGGAGTTGCTGCTTCCCAAATAAGCTTTCTGCTTTTAATCCACTTTTTCTTGGTATCTTGCCTCAGCATGACTCCTGAGGATAGAGTTCAGTAGGAACTGCGATATGAGGGCTCTCACCATGACAATGTTGCCTCTCTAACAGGAGGAGGGTGAAAGACAATTGGAAGAGATAGGAAGAACAATTCAAAAGTGTTTCCTTTGGAAATGCCAGGGTCCTGGGGGCAGTCATAGGGTTTAATGGACCTGAGCAGCTGCACCCAGGAACTATGGGCCCAGGAGCCCCATTTCAGCTTGGTGTATGGCTGGAAGTCCCTGTTTGGGCTGTGTGGAAGCAGTGCCAATCTCCCACCTCCACCTCTGGCCCTGCCACCTGGATGCCGATGGACTTGTTTCCCAGATGGTCCCCTGTTGTAGCTTGTTTCCAGCCTCTGGCCCTGCCCCATGGATGAGTTTCAGATCCATGTCACACCCTTGTCTCAGGTCCTGCCTCCAGTCCATTCTGCTGTAATTCCTGATGGGAGCCCCTGCACAGTCCCTGGTTCTTCACTTTCCATCTCAGGGCCTATCAATGAACCCTGTTCCCCCAGCTCAGCCCACCATGGTCAAACATACGCACTAGTCAGGGCATGGCCATTACCCAGCTCACCCTCCCATAAGGAGCAAGCAGCTCTCACTGAGCCTAGAGTAGAAAAAAAGCAGGAAGAATATTTACAATATTACATTGTTGCTTCCTTATGAACTCTCCAAGAAAAAGCAAGGAGACCTTATTCCTCACATTAGAGTAGTAAGACTACTGTAGGAAGGACCCGTAGTGAGTATATAATGAGAAACAAGAAGCTCTGAAGTTTCATTAACATATTTGCAGGTAGTCTAGTCTTCTGCCATCACTGCTTGATATGGCACATTTCAGATAAAACCCAATCTGCATCTTGAACAACATCTTTAGGGCTCATTTGGGGAAAACCAATTTTATTTCCATCTGCATGGAGGGCTCTGTGTGGAGTTGGACAAATTGGTTGAACTATAAAAGTGACAACTGTTTGTACTCTCTGGATGGTACTGTGAGACTGCAGCTTCTTGAGGACCATTAACACCAATGTCTCTACACTGAACTTGCACTATCTTGTTTTACATACTATATAATTCTGCAAGTTACACACTTATGCTTATTCAGTAAAAAACAAGGTGCTTGTAAGGAAGAAAAAGCACATTTATAACTTTTGCCAAACCTTCCCACTGAATACTGGCCAACTTCAGATATGTACCTTTCCCTCAGTATGTCATGGCAATGCATTTTTTTCTTTCTTTCCTTCTCTTCCCTGTTATATGTTCTAGCACCAACGACCTTTTTCTTGTCTCTAAATGCTGCCTTCCAACTGCTAAGCACCAGTGCATGAAATGATGTGGCTTTTTGGGTGCAGGACTCTTCCAGAGGCTATTCATTAGGTTGATGTGCTTTACATTTTGAAAAGTAACTCTAAAATGTATTCTGCTTAGAATATCTTTGCCTAAACTGAATAAGGTGAGTAGATGCAACACAAATTCACATCACAATGTTCCCTGGGAAAACTAAACAAAACAAGAATAAAATCTATATTAAAACTGAGCAGAGCTGATGCAAGGTTTTTTGCTGCCCTAGGCAGATAAAAATTGCTGTCCTCTTTCCTTATCAGTACTTGCTCTCTTTCAAAATTTTCCACCTTGCCCTGTGCAGCTGTTACCTCTCTGGGCTTGGAAGATGCCCTCTGGCAAATCTTACAGGGAGATCCAAATCCTCAGATATCTGCACTGTCCCTGTGCCAGGGTATGCTGCTGCAGTAGCAGCAGTGGGAGAAGAAAATGTGTGTCTATTTTTCTACTGCCCTGACTAGCACAAACCCCAATAGTAGGCACCCTAGCTGGAATTAACAATAAAGGAAGAAAATTATGCCTTGAAAATTATGCCTTAAAAATTATAATAAACCTGAAACACTGTTGAAAACTACAGTCTTGCTTTTCTCGGTCAGTCCTCTTTGATCCTCAGTCACGCCATTTACAGCACACATCCCTGACATTGCAGTTGAGAAATGTCAACCTTAGAACTTACGAAAGGAAAGGTATCCCAACACACATGGGACACATACAGACCTATGCCACATTTCTCACATGTAACAGATCCTGGATACAAAAAAACAGGTTCCTACTTGCATATTTGCAGATTAAAAATGCAATGACTGTTTTTTTGAGTTACCACAGACTTCTGAGAAAAATTCCTTGAAAACAAAACAACTGGTTCCTTCTGAAGCCTCCAGGGTCTTCATCAGTCTCATTATAACACAAATTAGTGGGTTTAAGCACAGGTATCCCTGGCTGTGAAGAGCAGCAGAAGGGCAGCACCTGCCTTCCCCAGGCAACACGTTTTGAAAAAAGTCAGACTCCCACATTTGTAATTTCAGTGTTATTTAAATTCTAAATACAGTATGTCAGACTCTGTAGCTTAAAAGGCAATTGCAGGTATTATTTCACTGTATTTCCTGTAAAAATTGCAGTATTTTTATTTAATTATTCTTATCATGTATTGCAATTCTTTCAGAGTAATTCTATGGAAATTATAAGTATGAATTTATAAATAAAACAGCCTCAGGGGAAGCTGTGGTTTAGTATGTATGAGACCATAAATACAAAGAAAATATTTTCTCTTAAAATTCAGTACATCTTATATACTTTTCCAGCAAAATGCATTACTCTCTTAGAAACACATAAACTTATCAGATTCACTCCTCAGCACTATTTTGTGCCAGAAATACACATTTTCCTTTTCCTTATCTTTCTTTTTTTGTGTTTATTTACAGCTAACATAATTTATTTATGTATGTTTAGCATAAGCATGTTTATGCATATCCATTGGCACTTTTTAAAAGGAGGCCTTACAGTACCTGGAAGCCACATTGTTCATAAGACAGATTTTTAGAAAAATTGGACTTATTTATTGCTGGCAGCATTTGTATGTTCAAGGGTGCAGCTAGTTTTTTTGCCTGTAGACAGTGAGTCAGAAACACGGCCAGGCCTGCAGTCTGTAAGAAGGTATACAGGTCACAGAACACTTTCCCTCCCAGGACAACACAACCTCCCCTTTTCCCATCACGTTGCTCAGTGGCTGACAGCATTAATGTCTCACAGACTGGGGTGATAGAGCTCAGAAAGGCAGGAACACGCTGGGAGGTATTGCTGTGAACATTAACTTGTGCATGGACTTCAGTGCTCTTCTGTGTATTTCAGTAGGAAACTATGGAACATGCTTCTCCTGGGTTATCTTTCAAGCTCAGTTGGACACGTATCAGAGGCCCACAGGCATTGCCTCTGGGAAGAGAAAGCACCCAGCAGGAGTGATAAAGCAATTCACACATTGCAGAGCTCTTGTCTCCATCTGCTTTTACTTCCAGAGGCTTTCATGCAACGAAGACCTTTAGGTGAATAAATGACATCACCCTGAAATGCACTTCCTGGCCAGTTTAAACAAACCTATTTGGGTGCTCATGTGACCAGAAAAGGAGCTGGTCCAGGAGTTGGACCATTTGAAAATTAATCTTACTTCGCAAAAAACCATAGTTAGTTTTTGGCTGACCACTGTACCAATGCAATTTCCATGGATGTGAATGCCTCCAGGAAGAAGGTGCCAGAACATGCAGTCAGGAAAATGAAGACATGGCTGTAGCACCTTAGTCTCAATAAGCCTTGCGTGCCAGAAAACAGTTTGGCTTCCAAGACAATTTAAGCCAGCAAAAGTCAGATGCTGCAATCCTGCCCACAGCTTTGCATTGCTCTCTCATACTGCTGCCCATAAGTGTCCATGTTGACCTTCTGATGTGTCAGTGTGGAAGGCTTGCTTCATAGAAAGTTAAATTAGAAAGAAGAATGTACAGTTCTCTGTTCCTTTCACCACCCAAACTAGGTCACAAAGGGGTAAGCAAAATTCCTGTGCCAAAGGAAAGAAATTTGAGAGTGTGTAGCTGAAGGAAGGAAGGAGATGACATAGGAATCTAAGAGCAACAGGCTAGATTGACTTCAGTTGCTATAGAATTGTATACCCAAGCTGTGGTTAAATGAACACCTTAAGCCAGCAGAAACTGGCACTGCTGCCAAAACCAGCAGCTACGTCCACCACCAAGTCCCTAATCTGGGGTTGTCACCACCTTTTGTGCTGCTTTCCAGCAAGTCTTACCAAACAACTGATCCAGGATAAAAAAGAAATATTTTCCTAGATGACTTATCAGTTCTATCAGAGGATGTGTTATATTTTTCATAATAAAGTGCAAATTCAGTGCTGAGCTGTGCAATTTTGGTATGTCTCTAATTTTGCCCTATGTCTATGAAATGAGTACATTTAAATGGCCTCCATAGCAAGAACTCTTACTGGAGTTGGTAACAAAGTTACATATAGAAATAGTACCTTACTGTCATGCACAAGGAATATATTTTTAAGATTTTTTTAACATGTTTTTTCTAAAATTTAACAGCATCAAAAAACCCATTTGGGCTTCTACATTAAAACACAGTTCTGAAAGATATGACCGCATGGCATTTGCAAAATAATGCAACTATGCATTTGCTAAAACTGTAAGCATACTTTAATTACTTAATCCTGTATACTTGCACTAACTTCATTGTGTTAATGGTCCAGTACATTCCTTGTTACTTAGCTATATTACTCTCAATTTCATTCCTCAAGAATAAATTTAAATAACATTAACAGAGTCTATGTACCACATATTTATTTTGTGTTATCTATACAACCCTCCTTAGGAATAAAAGCAAGCAGTTAGGCAGTGAACTGTGAAACTAATTTGCACAAAAAAGTGACCTATATTTGCCAGAAAATATTCATTCCTTCTTCTTTATCTACATATAATTTTAACATGTTCTATACTTTCCACCTATGTGACTTCCATGAGCACTGCACAGGAAACAGTCCCACAGAGTACCACAAGACATTATACTTTCCATCTCAGATAGATAAAAGATGTGTATGATGTTACTAAATGGAATGTGCATAAATCAAAGGGTGCATGATTATATGTACTGACAGCAGGATGTGTTTTTCTTGGTACCTTTCATGTAAATATATACGCTTCCATATACAGACGCGAAGGATTTTGTGACGAAACTTCTCCCTGTTGCCAAAGGCAGCTCTGAGAAGGAGGTCTGCACACTTCAAATTTATGCATTTATGAACTCAGGTTAGCTAAAGCTACCTGCTGCTTGCAGGAGTTGAAGTCACCTCAACACAGCTGACAAGTGAACACAGTGTCAGGCACACCTGATTAGTCTGCCAAGGAGCAGCCCCCAAGCAAGCCACAAGCTGGTGGTCAGGCAGCTCTGTGAGGAGAGGGGAGGCACAGCATGCTTGGTCTTCAGCCATGTCAGAGACTACTGTCGGCTGAATGTAGAACACAGGAGAACTTCACGTTGATATAGGTAGACATTTAAACACATAATTCCATAATCCTAGAACTTCACCTTGAAGTTCTGTATCTCAGCTCCTCAGATTTTCAATTTACTTTGCAAATGTCACTAGGTACTTCCCAAAGTTCTCAGAAAATTCTTTCAAGCATCCTAACTCCTGTCATTTATATCTGTGTTTGTTTGCCCGTTGTTTGTCTAAGCATCTGAATTCCAAATGCTTGAGCAACAAGTCCTTTTTTTAAGTTGTCTGCCTTATGAGTTTGATGAACATTTAAACAGCATTAGTAACACACATTTTTTGAAGACTCATAGTAGAAACAGAAACTAATGTTCCCTTTGACAAGAAAATATACTCATCAAGACTATTTCATGCCACATTTTATTTTGCAGTTTGGGCATCTTAACTGCATCTATACAGTCTGACATGTTTTTTAACTTTTAGTTTGAAAAAGTTGCAAGGTATTTACAGTCAAAATCATTATGCCTATGACTGTATATCTATTCTATCTATTCCATTTGACACCATTTCAGTCATTCATATACTCAGAATGTTAATGGCATTACTGAATCATGCCATTGAAACTTTCTATTTGCTTTTTTATCATTCAGGCAAAACATACACACACATTAACTGAAGCCATTGCCTTTTTTTCAGCAGTATGTCAGAAATCAAGCTGAAGCCCTTATCTATTATTCTCTTCTCTCCATGCATCAGATGTACAATTATCAGAAGACATAAATTACGTGATTCAGTGGGAAAGGACGTTATTTTCTATGAGAATAGCTGTAAGTGGGTGGATGGCTTTAGCCATGACTGAACAAAGTAAATTGTAGTGTAGTACAAAAATGAGCACTCAAAAGAGCAAATTTTGGAAGCCTTCAGTAGTTTGTGCTAAAACTGTGTGGGATGTCTCAGCCCCGCGAGAGATAGTCTTGAATTCATAAAAATTCCCTTTCTTTTCTTGTCTCTATTTGGCCACTTCTTTCTGATTTCAGATGGACCTGGTGGTTACCACTTAGAAACAAGAGGTGCTGGAAAAGATTGGTGACAACTGCAGCTGTAATTAATTAAGCCATGATTATGCTTTGCTTAGGTGAAGCATCTGAACTCCATCAGGAAAAAAAAAACAGAAAGAAATTCCCCTGGAATCCAATTACCGGTAAGTAGGGATGTATTGAAGTATTCTGAGCCTCTGAAAGCCCCTGAGGCTCATCTTCACAACAGGCCATGGATGAGCAGGAGTGAGAAGCAAAGGCTAGCTGTGTGCCTTTCCACTGAGGAGCCTGCCAGCCGGAGAGCCATTCCCGAAAGATTAATGGGAATCTCTCAAACTGCTTTGAGAAACATGTCAATCCTTAACAGCAGTGGGTGAAGCAGACACACTCCCAGGGGGTGTGGGTGGGGTGCCACAGGCTCCTGGCAACTGGGGGGCAACCACGGCAACAGTCCTGGGCTAGGGGCTGGAGGGGAAGAGGGAGATCCCAGGGATGCTGCTGGGGTGCCCTCCCGCCTCTGCCCTCGATAGGGCTCACCTTGCACCATGGTGGGCCAGACGTAGCTGTGATTCTGCCCCACTGTTTTGCTGGGATCCAGCCTTTGGGCTGATGGACACTCCTGTTTGAATGCCTTCTTGGAGAGGGCTGCATTAGAGAAGGACACTGAGGGGGCAAATGCCACTGAAAACCGAATGCTTATGAGAAAGGACTCATTTAGCTGTGTTTTCTGCAGTGAAAATTGCATTTTGTCCAATGAAACCACTAACAAGAGGAGGATTTTATGACACTGTGCTTCCCTGGCCTAATCAAACTGCACAAAGTTCAGAGGCATCTCCAGAGAGGTCCTTTGGAAGTAAATTTTTCATGTTACTGCAGGTGATGGAAATGGTCTGTCCCTAACCTGTGGGCTAGCAATGTTGTTTAGGGATGTAACTTCTGTATACAAGCTTTTTCACCAACCCCAATCAGGTTGTAAAGAATATATGCTGGAGGGAGCACCAGGGGTTTGCTGTGGTGCTAGAAAAATATCTCCTAAAGATTTATTGTATGTCTACCTAAGAACTTTCATATTCTCAAGCATCTTTTTAATGTAAGCACCTTGAAAATAAGGACTGAAACCCTAATGTGTGGCTTCATGAAGGAAGCCAGTATCAGGAATACCAAAAGACTATTTTTGCTCACAGTAGTCACTGCCATGGGTACGTGTTTCAGATTAGGCTGTTTCCTAAATTGCTGGCTTCAGGTACGATGTAATGCCGAAGTCCTGTGGGGACATAATAAATTGTTTTCTAGATGAAGTCACTTCTGTAGCCCAGGGTGCCATCATTTCTCCTACAGAGAATATAAAATGTTATTCATGGGTGTCAAGTGCAAAGAGCTTATTGTGGCTAAAAATTTATTCTGTTTGCTTTCTTTTGTCTTCTTGATGGCAATCACATCACTGTTGTTAGCAGAGATGAACCCAAGTGTTACCTCCTTTGCAGTACCTGGCTTCAAGATTTACCTACTTCTGTTCACATAAAAATGATACAAATGTAGGCGCTGAGCAGAACTAGAGCAAAGATTGACCTTTCTGGGGCTCTCCTGGGTAGTCTTTACTGAGCAATGCCCACTGTATTCTGCCCCAGTCTCCAAAGTCTTAGCGGTCTACATATTAATATATAAACCAGTCTAAAATGGGCATAAAATTTCCCAAAATAATTCCTTCTATTGTCAGTCAAGGAAAGAAATAATTCATTCACCATGGCCCAACAATGTTCACTGAGACAGAGCAAAGACAGCCCCAGGTTACTGAAGTGACCTAGTTTCATCCTATATATTCACCACAGAGCAGCAGTGAAAATTCTCTGACAAGTCAAAGAAAGCCTGAAATTTGAGAGAGGTAAATAGGAAGTTTTATAGCAGAAAGAGGTAGCCAATTAACACAGTTACTTTTAAAAAATATTGTAATATAATCTTGAAAAAAACTTCAGTGGTTTTTACCACTGCAAGTGTTTGTGGTGGACATTTTGTTAGTAAACAGTTCCTGCACATCCCTAAATTAATTAATTCTTGCTTATATGGGAATAAGGAACATGAGGCTGACAGGATGTCTCGGCCAACCCTATCAGAGATATTCCAGCTACTTTGTGTTGATATTTCCATTGTGAATTTCCCCTGTCAAAACCTTACAAAAAGAATGGTGAAAGTTTACATCAAACTGTGACTGGTTTTGTAGTGTACCGACACAGTATTTAATATGTTAAAAAAACACTATTTCAGTACCATTTGGGGTAACCTGAAAAATATTTATTTGGCATGAGTCTGTCTGTAATGGTAACACTGCTATACTTCCAGCCCTGTGAGCAGATGAGACACGTTCATGGTATAACTCTGAGCATAGCCGACTTGCTTGGCGGCTGTACACAGGTGAGGCTGCAGAGAGAAACCCTCTGCTAGTTTTGTCCTACACTTTTCTGTTGCCAAGAGAGAACAGAGCAGGTGACTCTCCTGGTACCTCTGTTGTGAAGGATTGGTTATGACAGTATTTTCTTGATGAGAAAGGTTGTATTTTGGTAACCTTATGTTACAGGCCTGGTTTAATCCTGTGGATTCTGGGCTGTCTAATAAACATACAGGGTTATGAAGCAATAGCTCTACCGAAAGAGGTATCTTTCATCTAATATGATTATATGTGAAAGCATTTCTGGTCATGCTTCACTTTGGAATCATCCTGCACATCTGGAAAGGAAGCACTTCTTTTTGTTGTATAAAATTCTTCTCTGCTATACATACAGGATATCTGTCTGAGAAAGAACTCCTCCTATCATCTTTTCAATCTCTGACACAAATGGAATTAAAAAAAAAAAAAAAAAAAGCTTTTCATAGGACTTGATACAATCGAAAAAAACCCATCTATTCATCTTTGCTCTCCTCCTCCTTTTGTTTCTCAAACCCTGGCAATAGAATTACCTCAGTTCTTAAATTAAGAGAAGCAAAGTCACAGGCAAAAGCTGTGTTTTGTTAAATCATTACTTTAGGACTATCATCTGTTGTTTCAGATATATTATCCTTTGCTAGGAAAATGGAATGTTTATCACTCAGGAAGATGAGTCAGGTAGTACAATATGTATTAAAAGGCTGGAGGGTAAAGGCTATCCATAATGCTGGTTAACTCAAATAGCCACATGCCAAAAGTGAGCTTCAACCAATTCTAACAAAAGCAAGGAACCAGAAGGAGGGACATGTCATAAACTTTTAATAAAACCAAAACCACAAATAATGTAAGGTAGTGCCTGTTCCTAATGCTTTCTTTTGAAGCTAGTCAGAATGGATTTGCAAATGCATTGTTGGAGAGTGTTCAGCCTGGAGAAGAGAAGGCTTAGGGGGGAATCTAACAGCAACGTGCTAATACCTACAAGGGACTTCTCAAGAAGATGGAGCCTTGTAGTGTGCATGGCAGAAAGATTTATGACAGTGGTATAAATTGAAACGAGAGGTTCAAACTGGATCTAAGGAAAAACTTTCTCCATGAGGACAGTAAGGCAGCATAGCAGCAGGCTGCCAGGCAACCTGTGCTGCCTCCATCACTGGAAGTTTTCCAGCCTTGACCAGGCAAAGCCTGGCCTCAGGCTGAGCCTGTTTAAAGCAGGAAGTTGGACCAGAGAGCTCCTGAGGTCCTTCCTAATCTGAATCACTCTAGCAATGCTTAGAATTACAAACCTCTCTGGGTATGATTCCTTTGTGTTTTAACTACTTAGCAGTAAAATACTTGAAGTATTTTGGTTTAATAAAGAAATTTTTAGTTGACATAGTCTATTGACTTCATGACTAATATTAAGATTCCACAAGGCATTGTAAGAGTTATCAGAAAACAGAATTGTCATCAGTCAAAAAAGGTTTGCTCTAACACCTGGCCTTCCATGTGTAATCCTGGTTTTTCCTTGCAAGTATCATGGAGAAGTAAAATCCGTGAAATTAGTTTTGCATATAATAATGCATGAAATTGCTTTCCTTCTTAGACACATTTACAGCCTCTAAAAAGACCTACAGAGGAGAAAGTTATGCTAAAATGGATTAACATAGACATATATCAATCATTTCTATGAATGATATGTAATCCTGCTTTTTAGAAGTAATTTTACCATAAAACAGTACAAGCATAATTTCTCATATGATTTGAAATATAACTTTCTGTGCATTTTTTAAAAGCTAGTCCATGAATTTTAAGTTTAAATGTGTAGTTTTGGTGTGAAATATGATAGTTTTCAAGTAGAAACAGTAGCACTATAGTAGAAAGTTTGCAGAGGAGAAAAATGAAAGAAAATAATAACAAAAGAAATATCTTAGAAGGAAATTATGGAAGACTGGTTCATTACCACTATGGTTCGGGTTTGACTTTGTGTTTTTAATATATGTGTGCAAGACTGAAAAGGGTTGAGTGACATTCTGCAGTCCAGAGACACTGCTGTACAAAGGCACTGTTCTTACCTGAAGTGTTTGGGAAATACAGCAGACATTGCAGTGAATGAAAGGATCAGAAAAGCACAAAATCTTTGCTTCATTATATAACAGCAAGGTAGCAATACTTGGGGAACAAGTAATGTAAAATTATTACAGGGATTTTTCTCTTGTTAGGATGTCAAATCTTGATTACAGTAGTATTATGTAATTAGTCTCCTAGATCTGTTCTTCTATACTCTTCTCTTGGGATCATAACATGAAAATGATATCAGTAAGAACTTCTAACAGCAGTGTAAAAACAGTCTTCTCTAGGTGATACAGACTGAACTGGAGATCTGAAACTGCCTTTGAAAAAGAAGGATGTTCAGACTCACTAACTGCTCTGATATCCTGCCAAACAAACCCCCACGCCGTGTCATCCATACTCTAAAATAGCTCCATACTACCAGAACTACTGATTCTTTGAAGTGCTAGGTGTCAGTTGTAGAGGCTTCTCAGTGGTATTCCGTATCATCTCTCTATCAAACACAATGCTGATAGATTTTTTTTGTCCTTTTCTAGGAAGAAATTATGTTTGGCTAATTCCTCTAGGCCAAGACTAGTATCTGGTGAGGCCAACTTCACTACTGCGCTCACTGAGGAGGAATAAAATGCAGAAGCTGAAGGAATTCAAACAGAGGTTAATAGTCTTCTCTTCAGCTATGTCAAAGCCATTTAGTTTTTCATACTTAGTTTCTCAAATATGGAAATAACTGGAGCTGCAGAACTAATCATCTCTCCTGAGTAAAGATGCATCTCTTTTTTTGCATACAGCTTTCTCCTCTCTTATTTTGATAAAAACAGTGGAACAGAAGAACATGTTTTCAACGGCACATTGCCTAAAATATTCAAAGTAATTTTTTATAAGTTGATTTTAAAATTAATTGGTGTTTGGCATAACATTTCTTTAGCATGAGCACTTGATAATGCGCAAGATAGAAGTGGGCTTCATAGCACAGTATAGAAATTCTAAGATATAGACATAGAAGTGAATTTTAATTTATACAAAGGTTAAAAGGTATAATCATGTGTAAATCTTATTATTAAAAAAGAAATATATTTAAGTCAGTTCCTAATTGAAGGAATCTGTAGCCTATTTATTGGGGCAAAAAAGCCCCTCATACTTTCACAAGAAAAGTAGCTGAAAACAAGTATCTTAATATTCTTTTTAGTATATGCTCCTTTTCTTTTTTTTTTTTTTCCCCCTAAATACTTTATCTAACAAGGCTAAGCAAGTTCTCTCAGGTGCATTTTGGAATTACAGTTTTCTTTCTCCAAGAGGAAGTTTAGCATAGAAGTAAATACCATGATGTATTCCCATCAAAATGAATTTTTCTCTTTCCACCACAGAGGGGATGGACTTGCACACTAATTTGGACTTCCTCAGCTATTGATGTCAAAATATTTACACAAAAAAACCAACAAGAAATACCTAATCCATTTAACTAAATATTCATGAACCAGCTAAAGGAACTGAGGGCTAGAATCAAAAATAGGCAAATCATATAGGTTCCTTAATTCTTCATTACTGAAAAGGAAAATAAATGGAAGGCAACTGAAAAAGCAAACACAAAGAGAAGTGCATGATAATCCTGTAAGGCTGACTGATAATTCTGAAAGAGCTGTTCTGTGATGAAAAATTAGTTGGAGTGGTGGGGCAGCATCTACAAATCAGACACCTTTTTCCCTGAGTGATGTAGGATGAGTTGAGCAGATAAATTATGTATTATTATCAAATAAATATTAATTCCTTGCATGAAGAATACTCTTTTAATGAAAAAAACAGCTGATCTTCCAGTAGTTTTCATGCTTTGCATATATATCACATGACAACAAAGTCTCTATATTCTTTCTCTAAATACGACTTAGATATTTTACTTGACTTAGATGTTCCAGGTTTCTTAAAAATAGAATAAGGATTGTGCCATAGTCTTTTTACTCCAAGAGATTTATTTTAGAGCACAAGTGCATGTCAAGTAGGTTATAATGTACACTGGAAATCTGCATTTACCCGTGTATTTAAATAGCACAGTTATGAGCAATAATAGAAATTGCTCTTTTACTAAAGTATTCTTCCCAAATACGTATATGGGTTACATGTGACCCTGAAGGTGTTCTTTAACACTACTGTGTTATAGAGATCTATCTTTTAGCATCAAGGCTTTTTTCACTATTTCTGCAGGACATGATCTGAGCCTATTTTTATTACAATTCCAGCTCTGGCAAATTTGACATCTCTCCAGAGTACACACTGTATGACAGCTACATGGAGTAGAATCAGTCCCTTACTTCTCAATATCTAGTTGGCCTTGCACTCTGTTTTGGCTGGATGCCAAATTGAGAGTTGCTTGCAACTATGATGGACCTACTTGTGCTGTAGCAGAAGCTCTGGCTTAGAAAAAAGGTTCTGAAAGGCAAATGGTTTTACCCTGAAATAAACCAAGTGTGAGAGATTTAAGATGTCTTTATGAGGGTTGATATGATTTATAATATAAAAGCTTGAAACTACCATATAAGCTTTTACTCCAGTAATTTTCCAAGATACTCTGTAGGTAGTCATTAAGTATGGAAATGTAGTCTGGCATGAAAAAGCTTCAGTGGCAAATAGCACAGAAGCCAGCTGCACAGCCTATAGAAGGACAGAACTTCCTGTAGACATGAAGTTTATTAATTATAGGAGATCTTTAAAACAGTGATCTGCTTTTAGAAAATGAAAGGTTATCCTGAGTTACTATGTAGAAACTTGGCACTAGAAATTACACAGGTATACTTCCTAAAGTACTTTAAACTAACTGAGGAGTTTTAAAGATGAACTGGACTTTCACAAATATTAGAATGACTGTATTTTCTTCAAATTCTGGTTTGAATACTAAGTTTCAAAAGTTTACAAATTTTTAGATTCAAAAAGATTAAGGTGTAATTATTTCTAGAAGCTTTACTGTGCTTTTTGGATTTTCAGTCCCAAATAATTCAACTGGTTCTGATAAGCTTTGCAAGAAAAAAATTCCCAAAAGCAAATAACTTTAGACTAAGATTAACTCTATGAAAGTCATACCTGAATGATGTTAGAGAATGCAATGGAAAACTTAACTGTGGAGAAGTAATACTCCTGATTAAAACAAAATAAAAATCCTTTTATCCTTCTGTTAAATGTTGATAAATAGGATCTCTTTTGTTTAACTAAAGATCAGCTGGGAAGTAAGCTCCTTGTTACTAAAAGAATTATTCTTTATTTCCCTGACAGATTTCTGTTCTCTGAAACTTGTAGTAGGTTCAAAAAAATAGATAGCAAAATTTCCTAGTAGAAGTACGTTTCCATATTGCCTGGTAGAGTGTGTGGCAAGAACGATCAAGTGAAAGCTGATCTCAAAGAAAGGACCTGAATATTCAGAGTCGAAAATGTACCTGCTGGACTGAGGCTCCAATCACCAACCTCACTCTGAGTGGATGAAGACTAGAAGTGAGTTCCTTTTCTTGCCTTTCAGGTTTCCTACTTCAGAGACACCACGTTGCTTTATCATATTTTCTGACTTTAAGAAATTCTTTGTGGAGTACCTCTTGATATTCAAATGCTACATTACTTCCCTTGCTAAGTGCTGCAAATATTTATTTACTTTTATGCAGTTCTAGTCTTGCAAATCAAGAAACTTTTAATGTTTAAAACACTGATTTATGTGTGAGTTGGTGAACTGTTGTGAGTAACTAGCTCAGCATACAAAGAGTTGTAACAATTATTTCAGAATTAGTCTCTTAATATCTAACAGGATGTGTTTACAAGAAGTAAACTAGATTTTATTATAGCAATTAGGGACACTTGTAACTAAGATGAAAAGCAAAAATGAACAATTACTATCAGTGATATATAATCTTTACAATTTTGCCCTACTGTTCATAAATTTTAAAAGATGGTCAGGACAATTTATATGCTTTGTGAAGAAAAACACAGCTCTCATTTGCTTTTTTTTTAAATTCCTGTTCTTAAACTTCGTAAGCAATAGTTTGCAAATTTAAGTACTGTTCTGGTCATAGAAATTATCTGTATCTTTTCTCTCACTTTCAAGAACATATCTCAATAATTTCACAACCTTTTTCCATTAAAAATACTGACATTTTTGTGCTTATAAGCAAGCTTGATTATGCACCAAACAAGATATGACACCCTTTATGTAATTTATTTGTATGATATACTGAAACACAAGTTTATGCTGACTTGGGGTAGAATGTATGTTAGTTTTCAAGGGTAGCCCTTTCTCAAAGTAAATCTCTTACCTTGGTCCAGAACCAGGCCTGTGCAACACTAATCCCGACCCCTCTCAGATTTTTAAATATTGTTAAGTGAGTTGGCTTCCTGTCAAGAACTGGGAACCCTACCTTCTGCTGAATGCAAGCTGTGTTGTTGATTTGAGTTAGAGCAAAATGGGACGTTTTCAGGTCTGATGCACTTTAATCCAGACAGTTGATGATGCTGTAGTCTTCACTATTCAATTCAAATCTGGATGTCTGGCAGGCAGGTCTCAAATCACCACCACTGTGAATAATGATGGTACAGTCACCAAGCAATAAGCACAATGACCAGAACTTAGAGTAATAGCAGGTTATCCTATTTGGTGCAGATAAACTTCTCTGTTTCCCTAACCCCTGATGATTTTAGTTACTGTATCAGTTTCAAAAGATGTTCTTGATTTTGACAGGTTAATTGAAGATCAGTAATAAAATAGAAGTGCTCTTCTTTATCTTCCCTTAACCACAATTTTTATGCAACATTTCTATAAAATGGAACTTGCAGTCAGCAACCTGCATATGCATATAAATCTTAAAATATTGCAGTTTTCAATATATTTAATTTCAAAAGAAGCCTTTGCTTTTTTGAAGGTAATAAAATCTTTACAAAAAACATTTTTATTTGAATATTGACACTTGTGCAAAGCTTTTGGGGCTTCAATTCAGATTTAGCACAACTATAAATCCACCACTGTCAATTTTCTGGAAATATGCCAGTCCATCTTTCTTCCTTCTTGAAGCGTAACCAAAATCCTCTAGTCTCCAAATATGAATGCTCAAATCCCCCCAAATACATTGGCAAGATACAGCAATTTGAATTCATATGTGTCAAGGAACAGACTGGAGATAAGTATGTGGAACAGAAAATCCTGAACCAATGCTGAAGATTAATTAGCTACATTTAAAGTAAAATCCTTCAAGCAACCAATCTCTCCATTTCCAATACCATCACAGTGAGAAATACAGATAACAAATGTCTGTGTTGCTGTGCAGAATGACCCTGAGGGCAGGATCAGAGCTACACTAGCCATCTGTCTGCACTTTCCTACTGGAGTGTTTCTATGGGGGCTTCGAAGTGATCCCATTGGTACTGAGGGAGAAGGAAAACCTGAGAAGTTCTGGTGCTTTTGGTGCCTTTACCTGCACTGCAGTCAAGACGTGCTACACAACGTGCCTTTCAGCTGTCCCACCTAACTTTCCACTCATGACCTCAAGAAGAAAATAAAATCAACAATTCATCCGTTATGCCTGTTGCAAGACCATGTGAATTTTATAGGCATCCTGAAGTCTGAATGAGTATTTGTAAGGGACAATATGAATCCCAGAATAGAAAGCAGTGAAATAAATCCTTGCCCTGCTTAACACTGTATGCTATTATAATCATAGAATGGCCTGGGTTGGAAGGGACCTTAAAGATCACCTAGCTCCAACCCTCCTGCCATGGGCAGGGACACCTTGCACTAGACCAGGTTGCTCAGAGCTCCATCCAGCCTGGCCTTGAACACTTCTGGAGAGGGAGCATCCACATCTTCTCAGGGCAACCAGTTCAAGTGCCCCACCACCTTCACAGGAAATAATTTCTTCCTAATATCTAATCTAAACCTATACTCTTTCAGTTTGAAGACACTCCCTCCTGTCCTGTCACTACATGCTCTTGTAAAAAGTCCCTCTCCATTTTGCTTGTAGGCTCTTTTCAGGTACTGGAAGGCCACAATTAGGTCACGCCTGAGCCATATCTTTTCCAGGCTGAATAGACCAAATTCTCTCAGCCCTTCATCACAGGAGAGGTGCTCCATCCCTCTAATCATCTTTGCAGCCCTCCTCAGGACTCACTCCAGTAGGTCCACCCACTTCTTATGTTGGGGGGCCCAGAAGCGGACATAGTACTACAGGTTTTGTTTCACAAGAGCAGAGTAGAGGGGGAGAATCACCTCCCTCAACCTGCTGGCCATGCTGCTTTCGCTGCAGCCCAGGATAGGGTTGACTTTCTGGGCTGCGAGCGCACATTGCCAGTTCATGTCCAGCCTCTCATCCACCAGTGAACATTTACATGATGTTAGATCAAGCTGCTGAGAGCAGTGACACTTCAGTTGGGAACAGTCATTCTAGCTGGTTTTTCCTACTGAGGATTTTCCCCCCAAAGATGCACAATAGATGTGATAAATACCAGCTGGCAATAATTATGCCAAAACCAAACAAACATCATCAGCCAGCCACATTTTCCCAGGGAGGGCCATGTCATAAGTCTTATTCTAATCATGGTTGTTTGGCATTTTTTATCATATATTAATAGTCTGAATAAAATGTTATTGGTCAGAATTATTTTTATATTTTATATAACGCTGGTTTTCCTCAAAAAAGAGAATAAATACATTAGACTTCCATACAATAAATCCAGCATATTAAAACAATGTCAGAATTCAGCTGAGCAAGTCATAGTAATAAAACAAATTAATCTTTACCAGTTGCTACTAAAAGGCCATGCAGATTTCCTTTTATTTATCTCCTTTCTGAGCTCATTGTAGCACTTGCATTAGAAACAACACAGCCCCATTCACGAAACTCCCATTTAATTCAGTCAGCAAGATTACTTAATGTATCTCTGGAAGAAACTCCAATAGTATATCAAAGGTCACTGCTCCTTTCAAGAGGAAGGCTTTCATCTTAAGAAAGATTAATATGAATGTATTAATTGAATTAGCTGAAATGTATTTGTTTTTTACTCTGAACAGTCTCCTTAACGAGTTATTGTCATAGGACCATGAGAGTGTAAAAGACCGACGGTCTATGATAAAGACCTTCAAATTCAACTTTACTTAATACATCAATTTGTCCTATCTGCTACTTTTTCCATGAGCAAAACCAAAAATGCTTTCTAACATACACGGATAAAAGTCTCCTAGGCAGATGATTAGATTTATATTCCCATGCCCACGTGGAACGCAAGACTGGATCTCTCCTCTGCAATAGATAATTCCACATAATAAAAATTATGTTAAATTTAGCATATATTGATAAAGTTGTGTTTTCATGTGCAGAAATGCACCTAAACTTGAGTTTGAACAGAAAAATTAAATGAAGGTTTATCTGCATCCTTAAACATATTTGTAGCATTAATCTAAAAAGATTAATTTGAAACCTTAAGATCAGGATTTGGTTTGAGATATTTCAGGGAGTGAAATCAACAAGGTCGATTTACACAGGTGGTGCAGAAAAGAATGGCAGTTCTTTTAATGTGTGCTAAATTCACCATGAGACTCCTGCTAAGTGGGCCTGGTTTGAAAATCAAGTTCTTTGGCCTCCTATTCCCTGCCATAAAGGCCAACCCTGCCCCAGATGGCCCAAACTTAGACAACAAGACCTCTCAGATCCCTTCCTCCTGTCCATTCACCATCCCTTTCAAGTACTCATTCTGGGTTGAGCTGCCAGCTTCCCTGTTTTAGGTCTAATTTTTAATATCTGAAAAAAACATCCACAATTTAAAAAGGGACACAACATAAAATAAGAAAACTTCTTAAAATGAAGTTTAAAGCAGTAGCTTACATGTTAAATATTTGCAGATGACATGAAAGACTATAAAGACTATTATATCTTATTTGAGGACTTTATTAGCAACTTAGACCAAAGGTGTATCATTTATAATAAAAAACCCCAAAACAATCTTGAGGAAAGCCAAAATGAAACATTATTTAGAGTAAGAAGGCCTACTTAAAAAATATATTTTGTCAGCCAAAACACTGTCTCCAAGCTGGAAATGAAGTGACTAATTACAAAAAGCCTGTTCCTGAGAGGTTCTATAGGGTTACAGGCTACATCTTGATGCAGATGGCTGGCATCAAATATTCTGTATGGCTACTATTAACATTTACTTGAATTTTCAGCATGAACTCTGGCTTCGTAATGAACAGTTGTGGTATTAATTTTCTGCCCAGTAGTGAGCAATGCTAGGTTTAGTTCTCTGTTTTCATGGGAAAAGCAAGAGAGTTGGGTTTTTATATGTCTGGTACTTTCCTGATGTTGGCAAATGCCTTCTGGCCCTGATAAATTAGCAAGAGACTAGACTGAACTAGTACTTCACAAAGAAAAAGTTTTGAGAACTAATAGAAACACTAGGTTTCATCCAGTTTGCTACATCTGTGCAGCTGAAGAGAACTGAAATACACCAGATCCTTTCTAAAACCAGAGAAAAATATTTTACACTGCTTAGACTCTTGAAGCGTCTTTTACCCAGCTGTATCTCAGCAATTTCCAGAAAAACATTGAGTGGTACAGCCAACACTTCCTTTGTGTGACTCCCGTCTCTAAAGGACAGTCATGTGTAAGCAGCGAGATATTTTTCCCAAGGCATTTGTTTTTCTTTTTTCTGCTTTTTTCTGCTTCCCCTACTGCCTTTTTTTTTTTAACTTTGTAAAACAGATTTGTGTTTTCTCTGTAATTTTTGTTTATTTTCTTTAAAATACAACTTCTCTACTAAAAAAAAAAAAAGTGGGTCAAGCTTAAAGAACATAGTTAACTTACCAGAAGCATTAAAAGAGCACTACATCAGAAGAAAGATAGAGCCTTATACTTTTCTTACTGATCTTTTTCCTTTATACTGGACTTTTCGATCCTTAACGACTCATTGTGCTTGAAATTAAAATAATCTCAAAATGTTTACTGATTAAAAGCAGTTGATATTGATACTGTTAATTTTTCTAATAAAAAAGCATATGCCCCCAACTGCATGTTTCCATGTGAAGATAAAAATGTTGTGCAAGAAAAGATACAAGTGGATTTAAAGAAATAAAGAATTATCTGGATGTAGCTGCTCATGGGAATTTTTCTGTTTGCCAGTGCACACCTTTATAGAATCTGAAAAACTATTTTTTCAAAGAATCGGCAAAAAATCCCAATCATTCAAACACGCTTCTTCACAAGTTGGAGGCCAAACATTCTCTCCTCCATCATATTAATTCCAGTTTGGAATTTTTATTATTATTAATAGTAATTCCAGTTTGGAGACATGCATGAGGTGGCATCATTCCTTTTAGAAATTGATGACTTAAATTATTTTCCAAACGCTGACAGTTTCCTAGAGGAGCAAATAGACATAATAAAGACAACAGCTTTATCTGTATCAGATCTATGTTCACCATTCTCTGCTTCCTTATTTGAAATATCCTGTTTATACCAGGTTTCCTATACATATTAGCTCAAGATTGGCAGAAGTTGAGTCTTTGTCAAGCTTTGAAGGCCAAGTTAGTGTACAGAAAAAAAAAATACAAAACTCAAAAGATGTAAGGACCAGAGATCTACCAGGCAGAGTCACAAAACTGTATTTGTCACCTTGTACCACTGCCTTGTATTTACTGAAAGCTTACTTGAATACATAGAGGCAAGAGTAGCTGATTGTACTACTCAGATAAGTATCCTGAAGTGTTGATCTGATTGTTTACCTTATACAAATCACAGTCTTGCTAACCCACAAATAAAAACGTCATGAGATTATTTCAAAGTTATTAGGATATTTAGTTTTTTGTTTTGTTTGGTTGTTCATCTACCCCCTGCATACCCTTCATGATTATATATGCAACCATAGCAAGGCATTTTGGGGTACTCCGATCCTCTGCATATGTGAAAATATGCCCCTCTATATCATTATCTACAGCCAACAAAAGAAGTCCTTGTTATTTGCACACTTTCAACACAAAATGGTTTTGTATGATTTCTTACACAGAAACCTCAGCATCCTAGATTAACCTCAGCCTTAGAAATGAGGTCTTTATGTTAAAGTAGGACATCATGGGCTTATTCAGTTATTATATTCCACCAGGTTTGTTTGGACCAGAAAAATTAAACCACAAATGACAGATAGGTTTAAGCTGTGTTGTTATTTTGAATATTTGATACTATTCTTTTAAATGGTGAATTCTCACTTTATGAAAATAATTAATCTGTATATAAACTTAAGGTATGTATAGAATAAATGATTAGTTAGCATTCTAGTAGAAATAAAGAGTTTTCTAAAGAAACTCCATATTTTAAGTATTTAGTCACTAAATTTAAGTACTTTTAAGTATTTAGTTGCTTTGTTCATACACATTCTCAAAAAAAAAAAAAAATGAAAATTCTCGTCAGAGTTGTAGCTTCAGGCTTACAAATTAAACAGCACAAACCTGCAAAGACCAGTAGGTCAAATTTCTCGCTAACTGTCCTTTCAGAAAAAGCTGCCGACTTCCTGACATCTTCAGAGTTGTCAAAAGACATTATCACAGAGCAGGCTTAGCCCTTGTAACACTTTCTGTCTATAAAGAATCAGAGACGTAGTTTTGTGCCTATGGCTTGAAAACAAGGCATGCAGTGATTGCACACATTTATCTTAGTCAGAGATGTGATGAGGTATATAAAGGAGGGCTTGTGCACATGGAAATCTGTAATCCATAATATTTCCAAAGGATTGAATGTAAATGAAATTCTGTCCTTGTTCTGCAAACCTCAGTGACAGTATTTCATAATTTTAGACAACATTATACACATACCAGAACATTTGAACATCAAATATGCACATAAATAGATAGGCAGTAGAATACAAAGAAAGGCACAGGTAGATTTCCACACAGGCAGTGTTGTCGATTTTACATCAGAAAAAGCAAAATGTACAAAGTCTTGCCCACATGCTGCAATCTATCCATAGCAAATACAACAACAACAACAAAAAGCAATCTTAAAGCATATATTCACTGACCATATTTTCAAATGCATTTGAAAATGTTCTGTATACATACACCAAGGGCACTTCTATACAGTGCCCATACTCACATGGAGACACCAGATAGGTACAAATTGTATCTCACTTATGTAACCCCGCGGTGACAGACACCCAAGGTTTCAGTGTGCAGCTCTCAGAGCAATGATGCACATCAAGAGCCCTGCCTTGTTCCATCGCTTTTTGCACTCTTCAGCAAACCCTGAGCTCCGCCTCCTCATTTGCCTCTGCATGGCCTCAGTGCAAGTCCTGGGAGACCTTTAGACCTACAGATCCTGCTGTACTGATGAGAGATGAAATCCCACCAAGGGAAAAAGCGCTAGGATCCTGACTGTGCTGCTGCATTAAGCCCCTTTTCAGCAGCAACCTTAAAGGAAACAGGCTCTATCCTACCTATGCAGACGTGAATGGAAAAGCGCTTAGAAGTCACCATCTGAGCTCTAGAGACACACATTGTGTAAAGAGAAGCTTGAAAAAAATCTGAATATGCAAACGACTACTAAAAAGCATATGAAATATTGACAAGGAATATTTAATCTTTTTTTCAAATTTAAAAGCACATAGATAAAACTTAGTATTTAGCATCTCAGTACAAGAAGAAGACAAAAATGGACTATTTGACTGTTTTGTCAAATGCATATAAGCCCAGCAAGCATAAGTCTCTTCAAAATGCTTCAAAACGCTTCAAAACAATGATTTGGGGCCAATATGAACCACAGCAAATGTGGTTCCTTAGAAGAAATTGAAAAAATTAAACAGTAAGGCTTTTTGTCTCAGAAGAAATGTTGATAAACCTATACCACTGTAATTCATTTGAAAAATAAGTCTATCCAGAATATTTAAAATGTGTAGATTAAAATGAAAATATTCTGTAACTTTTGAGATTTCTAGGACCAATAATGAATTAAGCCAGGTATTTTTTAATATCAGGGGCATTATTACGTACACTAAAGAACATGCCCTTTTGCACGAGAATTAAGAAGCTTGCTTAAGGTCACACAATCAGCCAGACACAACCACTATCTCTAACCAAGCCTTCCCAATCAGTTTACTGCCTTAATTAGTAGTTTGACCTTCCTAGACATGAAAAATCACAGTCTCCCCTGCCACTGAATTATTATTTAATTTGATAAAACTGAGTTAACAGTATGTGCTATTCATGGATGTCATCCATGGACACAGATTTGAAACAGATGCTCCTAATATTCTTTTTTCCCCTTGTATTTCATCTGTATGAATCAGTGCCTGGGCAGGCACCATCTGTCCTTTGTTCTCTGTTGCCAGAATGGGCCACTTCAGAAGGAAAAAAAAATAAAAATTGGTGTCAGAATTTCCTGGACAATGCAAATTCTGAGCTTAACGCAACACAGCTACTGAAAAACTGGGATTAAATCCCTTCTTCAATCACTTTGATTAAACCAGAGACTCCTTGTTATTCAAAACAGTTTGTGTTAACTATTTCTTTAATTATATGATACTTTTTCCAGAACCTCTGTAATTCTTCTGGCCCTGTATTGAACACCTTTTCGGTGTGTTGATGCATGGAAATTGCAGACCCCAGAACACTATGAAAGTATTTTCTGCGTACTCTAACAATCAATCTGTACAAAAGCACCAACTTCTAATTGTACCTCCTGAACAGTGACCAGTCTATGCATCAAAGAACCTCATTTACCCCATGACCTCAGGTTTGCACTGGCAGTTCATGTTTAGTTGGTCATTTATCATACAATATAAGTGCGAATCCCTATCAGCAAGTGAGGCACACTGCTCTGTAATATAGATTGCTTCTTATAATTTACCATTCAACCTATTTCTACCATTTGCAAGTGATACTTTTCTCCATACTGTTGCTGAGAACCACAGACTTAGCTGTGTATTTTTGTGGCTTGCCTCTTTAATATTTCTGCCTGCCTACGAAAAATGCTGGCAAAGAAAAAAATTTTAGAGCAGGGAAAAAAGCAGCAAAAAGATAAACTACTCAACAGAGAGTATAGAGGACTCTGTAAAAGATGAGCGCAGAGGCTGTTAATCAGGGAATCAGATGTGTCCAATCCCATTAATATATATATTCTCACAAGGCCAGGGCCTAGCAAGGAGATGTTAAATTTTTAAAGAGGGTAGCAGTTCTCAGGCGTTGCGCAGGATGGGAACTAAAGAAGAGAGCAGTCAAACCCAAGCCAGAGGATGTGCTCAATCAAGCTGTGAGTCCCCTGGGGCCGGGCCCTTCATTCCATGCCCACCAGCCGAGGGGCCCGGCAGTGGCTGCAGGGGCAGTGCCAGTGGCTGTGGGAGGGACTGCCCAGCTCGGGTGGATGGATCCTCACTCACCAGCTGGGTCACCCCACCATCTGTCAGCACTGGGTCGTTCTTGTCGCAGAATCACAGAATCAATTAGGCTGGAAAAGACCTTTGAGATCACCGAGTCCAAGTTATGACCAAACACCAGGCCAACTACACCAGGGCACTACGGGCCCTGTCCAGTCTGTCCGAACACCTTCAGGGACGGTGACTCCACCGCCTCCCTAGGCAGCCCACTCCGATGTCTGATAACCCTTTCTGGGAAGAAACGCCTCCTAATGCCCAACCTAAACCCTCCCTGGTGCAGTTTAAGGCGATGTCCTCTCGTGCTGTTGCTGGTTGCCTGGGAGCAGACGCCAAGCCTTAACACGCTCAGAACCTGAGGGGATGGTGCAGTCCCGCGCTTACCTCGGGCCCTACCTACTTGTTCTAATCCTTCTGTCCCGCGGCCCCGGCGCTGTGAGTGCAGCGCTCACCAGCATAGCCCCGGGGCACAGGCACTGCCTCCCGCCCTCCATCCCCGCACACCCCCCACCGCAGCACGCCCGGCGCGGGGACCGGCATTAATGCCCCGAGCCCCGCCGCAGTGGGGCAGCGCTGCCCCATCCCCAATCCCCA
>VXBX01000786.1:529860-603155 GCA_013400415.1 Scytalopus superciliaris | reverse complement strand
GGCGCCGAGCACAGCCCGGACCTGCACTTCAAAATGAGCAAGAAGATCGCCCAGCTGACCAAGGTGAGGCGGGCGCGCCGCGGCTTTCGCCGCCCCAGCTGTCCGTGCCTGCTCCGCTNCCGCTGTGCCCCCGCTCCCCGCCGTGGCACGGCGCCGGCCGCAGCCCGGGCGGGCGGGACACAGCTCGGCTCTGCCCGGGAGGCCGCGCCGGCAGCGGGCGCCGTGCCCGGGGGGAGAGCCCCGGGGCACCGGGAGCTGCCGCAGCCCCGGCTGGCTGTGTCCGAATCCCGCCCAGCCATCCCGGTGTGTGGGAGCCAATCCCCGGCGGCGGGGCTGGTGCTCGGTCTTCGTTCTGTACAAATAGTAGAAATTTAAGGGGTGCTTGCCTGCCGTTTGCTGGAGTGCTGTTATTTAAGGTGCCTGGTGACAGCCTCAGTGCCTTGGATGGTGAGGGCGAAGCGTGAGAAAATCTCTGGTCTGGCACTGCTGATTGAACAGATTTCGTTATGTCATCCCCCGCCTAGAAAATTTTATCTTTGTTGGGGACTGGGGTCAAGCTGTGAGGTGTTTTTGAAAGGTAGGTCAGGTAAGGCTGGTAGGCTTCATGTTTCAGATGTGATTAGAGCCGTGATTTACTTAGAATAACTTAAAAGAATGCTTTGATGCTGTAGTATCTCTTGTATGATGCTCAAGCTCTAGGTGAACAGCATTGTTTAGGAAATGAGAAGCAGATTGTCTTTGTTAAAGACAAATCATAAGAAGTCATTTCTGTCGGGAATTGCATAGCTGAAACATTAAAAGGTAATTTAAAAGCACTGTGGGAACTGCTAATACTCTTCAAATGTATGCTGAAATGGATGAAGGTGACATTTCATTGCAACTAAGAATGAAGACTGCTGGCAGTCTCACAGCAGAGACAGTTCATATTTATGTACAGTCAATGCACCATCGACCAGTTAAAAATAGTATTTATCATGGCACACTGTGCAACTTCATGTGTTGGAAAACTGATGACTGAGGGATATTTTGTCTTTGAATTCAGAGTCTGGTTTCTTTCTGTGTTTAATATCAGTGGAATTCTAATTTCCTAAGGAGAAAAGTTAAATTAAAATAAACTGAGAATCTCCTTGGTTTTACTCCATGTGAATACAAATCATGAATTAAAACATTAAAGCTATTACTACAGACTTGTGCTCCCCAAAAGGTGCGGAAAACACCTGGAGACCATAAATGTGTGTTAGGCTTACCTTAAGGCCTAGTGCATACTTTCAAAGGCTAATTTATGTGTCTATCTTTGATCTATTTCCCTTACTATCTCTAGGCATTTACCCAGCAGTTTACAGTTTATTTCAGAAACAGCATTCCACTTCTGTTGTGGAGTCATTTGTGTATACCCAGGAGTTCCAGGACACTGGGCATGTGCCCTGTGTGCTCTCAGTTATTATGCCTCAGATATCTTGAGGTGGCTGTGAGTTAAATATGGATTTAAATGCATAGTGATGAAATATTTTGAACTTCTGTATTGGAAAATATGAAAAGAGTGAAAGTAAATACTGGTTTTTAATATAGTTTTTTTTTTACTGAGTTCATCTAAAATTCCATATATTGTGTGCATCTCAAAGATTTCAGAGTAGTGCAGGTAAAAGCTATGAGTTATCTTCTGTTTGTGTATTTAAAATAATTGCAAACTATGTGCTTGTACAAGGCATTTAAAACTGAATTGGACTTTTGCAGGACTGGAATCTTGTATGTGTTTCCCAGTGACTTGCAGATTCTGGCAGTGTTTTAGTTTGTGTGTTTCTGTTCTGTTTTTAAGTTTTAGAGAGAAAACTTGGAAAATCAGCTGATCTTTCTGTTGAGTGAAGACCTGAAATGAATAATAGTATTTTTAGATACAAACCAGAATGTATATAAAAATGCTTCTATTGCACCTATTGCAACAGTAAAATTAAGACATTAAAGATTAAGATTAAAAGTACTGTATAGGATTAATTTCATTAAGGTAGAGGGGCACCTTTTGACAGTTTTTGTTGTTAAAGGGCTCAGGTACCATATTTCTGGTTTTTACTTGACCTTTCAGAAAGAGAAGTTTAAAAGAAGTATAGAAACTTCTGGGTAAAGTATAATCTATTTTCTGGCTTGCTCTAGAATCTGAAGCCTGATTTGATAGGTGGCTGCAGAAATGAATCTTGAGAAAGGACTCAAGTTGCAGGGGAAAAATATAAACCTGATACTTAATTTCTTGAAATGAGAGTTAACTATCAGAGAAGAATTAACTTTGCTTTGCAGATTTCTGAAAGTAAGTTGTTGCAAAAAAGATTTTAGGATATTTCTATTAAGGTCTTTTGACCAAATTCTGCTGTTCTAGCTTTGTCAAGTGCTTACTAGCATATGTGTATAAAATTCCTCTTCTGTAATTTAGGAACTTATTTTTAGGAATGCCACTTCTTAATTGTGCTTCTCAAGTTGTTTAATGTCTTATATATAAGATACTTCTCGCACGCCTTTCAACTGTTTTCTGCATTTTTTGATTTTTTTTTTTGACTTCCAACTGCCCTCTAAGAGTGCCTTGAAGGTACATTAACTCTTTCTGTGGATTTAGACCCGAAGTCAGGCACTTTACCAGGTCAAAACAAACCCACTAATATAGTATAGTTCAAGGGAATCCAAATACCCATTGTTAAAGGAATACACACAGTCAAGTTATCCAGACAGCTTCTGTCTTCTGACAAAAGAAATGTGACTCAGTAGTTTATTTTTGCCTATTCTTGTACAGTTTGTATTATGAGCTGTGAGTAGGAGCAGAAGAAAATGCTTTCCCCACGGAAGATGCGGGTCACTCATGAATTAAATGTAAAATTCCCAAATTAGGACTACTCTGTTACATTTTTGCATTACTTGGAAAAAATCTGATGTTTTAGTCAAAACAATACAGAAACACAAAGTAAAAGGTGAAATTTGTTTAATAACTGGATTTAATCAGTAATTCAGAGTGAGGTGAAATAAGGCACAAATCAATTTCACTAAGCACAACGCTTGTGAAGTGCTTAACTATATTTTTACTTTTGGCCACAGAGGCTTACTTGTTTTAACTTTAATGTGCTTAATTCACAGGGGAAGTTAAAACAAGTAGTTAGAAATGCAGCTTTAAAAAACAAGATGATACTTCATGTCATGTTCAAAGGCTGCAGTAAATTGTAACTGAAGCAATTTTAGGTCTTTCTCTTCAGTATAAGCTCCTTATTTTCAGGCGTTTTGAAAGATCTGTGTACCAGTTTGGGATAAAGTAGCATCTGACATAAAGATTAAAGCCAACAAGAAATAAACTGCGATTATGAGATTGCATATATGCTTTTATACTACTGCATGCAGGAGTGCCAATGCAGTGTTGAATTATGCCTGCTGCAGATGAAAATATGCATATATATTTAATTAGTTTGCATAAGACAACTGGAATAGAAACAAAAAACAAGTTGCTGCTATGCTTGCATCAGTAGGAGAGAATGGCACTGGTTTTTACTATTGCTAGAAGAGTTCAAATGGCTTAGTGATTTTGTTGGGGTTTTATTTTGTTGCAGGATTGCTTTTTTTTTTGTGTGTGTGTTTGGGTTTTTTTGTTGGTTTTTAGTTTTTTGGGGTTGGGGTTTTTTTGTTTGTTTGTTTTTGTGGGAGTTTTTTTTGGTGGTGTGATTTGTAGTTTGAACATTTGTGACTGAGAAATCCATATCCTAAATATGTCTGCAAAGTCTGTTGCTCAGGCTTTGTGACATTAACATCAATCTTTGGCTTTACAGAATAACTGTATGATCTGCGGTGGGATTATAAAATGAGAATCTTCAGTATTGGTTTGGTTGTATCCCATTAGTTGCAGAAATTTTGCATGATCTGGAGCAGCTCTGAAGAGAAAGGAACTTGGGAGTGTTGGTGAGAAACTCAGTATGACCTGGCAACGTGCTCTTGCAGCCCAGAATACCAGCCCAGTATCCTGGGCTGCATCAAGAGAACTGTGACCAACAGGTTGAGGGAGCTGATTGATTCTCCCCCTCCACTTTGCTCCCCTGAGACCCCACCTGGAGTACTGTGTTCAGCGCTGGAGTCCCGAGCAGCGGAAAGACATGGACCTGCTGGAGCAAGTCCATAGAAGGGCCCCAAGGGCTATCAGAGGGCTGGAGCACCTCTCTTATGAAGACGTGAGAGAGCTGGGGTTGCTCAGCCTGGAGAAGAGAAGCCTTTGGGGATACTCTCTGCCAGCCTTCTAAAGGCACCTACAAGGGAGCTGGAGAAGGACAAGGGCATGCAGCAATAAGACAGAGGGGAATGGCTTTAAACAGAAAGAGGATAGATTTAGATTAGATGTTAGGAAGAAATTCTTTCCTGTGAGGATGGTGAGGCACTGGAACAGGTTGCCCAGAGAAGTTGTGGATGCCCCATCCCTGGACAGGATTTTGAACAATCTGGTCTAGTGAAAGGTGTCCCTGCCCATGACAGAGGAGTTGGAACTGGATGATCTTTAAGGTCTTTTCCAACCCAAACCATTTATGATTCTGGAAGAAGAGTCTGTAAGTGCCATGCACCCTACAATTATAATTTCTACCTATTTAATAAAAAGAAAAGCTGTACAAAATTCCAATGTTTTTGCTTGGTACATGCTTGGAGTTGGGTGGTTCCGTCTTGGGAAGGTTCCAAAAACTCAGTTCAAAGACTAAGGCAACCAAGTTACCCAAGGCACATCATACTTGAGTAAACAAGAGACTAGAATCTGGCACTCTTGAGAGGAGACTTCTGCTCTCAACTCTTCCAGCCATATCTTATAATTAAATTTCTCCTTTGATTTTCCTTCTGTTGTCCTATGTTAGAAGTACTCAGACAATATACATTAATCTTGTAGTTAACCCAATGAGTTGCTGGGGGATGTAAATATATTTCAAAAAATAAAGAGCAAATTTGATAATTTAATTCAGATATTTATATTTTTTTTTTGTGTACTCTTTTTCTGGGATGGATAAAGGTCTCCCTCAGCTATCACAGAATGTTGTTCTATGAAAATGAGAGCTATAAGGTTTAACTTATATAAATGATTTTTCACAAAATGTTTCCAGTGAAACTTTGTCAGTTTTTATTTAGAAGTATTTTGCCTCAGGGAACAAAACAACTAAAGCTCTTGCAGAAGGTTCATTGTACATAGGATTATAAGAAAACTTAAAAAAAAGAGCCCTTAAAAATGGTGAAGAAATGAGAATCTAAAAAATCCCTGTAGAACTGTTTTGATGTTAGCTGTCATCATGTCGTAGTTGATGCCATTAACAGTTTTGTAAAAACTTTGTATTTAGCTTTTTAAGCAGCCTTATGTCATCTCTCCAATGTGTGTTAACATTGGCAGTAGGCCAGTATTTGCTAGCAGTTCTAGGACTGCTTGAAAAGAACTGAAACTGTGAGGCGGGTGCGACTTAAGTACATATTTTAATGTCAGTATTTTTTATATGGTTCTGACTGGTAATGTGGAAATAAATGTTATGTTATTACGTTAAAAATGGTTTTCAAGGACTAAAAGATATGAAAATGTAATACTAGACATTCATTTACATTTATCTGGAGGTATTTAATTTTGTTTTGTGTTAATTATTCAAAAGGTAGCTGAACTAAATCTTCTAAGATGGGAGATATTCAAGGTAGCAACTGAGAAAGTTAAACACAGTATTTCTGAAGCAAGTATCTTAAGATTTTTCTGGTTTAGATCATGCCAGTGTAGTCTCTCCATCATCCCTGTCAGACTCTTTCCACAGGGTGTTCTGACTGTGTCCTTATTCTGCAGTAATTATGGTCTTAGCAAGGGATATTCACAGAAAAGAAGTTTTCTGTATCCATTAAGGTGTAAACAGCAAAGATGGAACAGGATAAAAATGTCATGTCTTTAATACCATCTGGTACAGTTCAGACAGAGGAAGTAAGTAGAGCTTTCAGGCTCTCAATATCTTCTTCAGACCTTCAGTAAAATCATCTGTTATTGTCTCTATCTGAATACTTGCTAGCTGATGTACTAAGAATTGGTTTAAAGCAGCTGTGGCTTCTAATTTGGACCTGAAGAGGTCTTTCTTACCTTCCATGTTTTTTAGGATAAAAATTATGGAATTGGGTGTTTCACTTAATATGCTCTTTGTGTCTGAAAGAAGAGATCAGGCATCTTTAGAAAATGAGGAAAAAAAAAAAAGTTGACAGTTCTGATATGACGTTTGGGAACTCTTATTTAAAGCTGTGATTTCCCAATCAGGACTAATTGAAATAAGTTAATTACTCTGATACTTAGGAGACCTCAGGAACATGTATCTCTCAAATGGTTCTTCCATTCATTATCATTGCAAACTTAAGAGGTGAGACTCTGATATGTTCTATGTGAATCTGATATAGGTACTTTTTAGAGCTCAGTGTTGTGATATGTGTGAATTAGGTCAATGACTTTACAGTCTTTTATCACAAGACATCAAGAAGAAAGAAGTAGGACAAGAATGAAATACTTTTAATATAAAAAAATAGACTGAAATGAAATTCCTTTACTCTCCATCCACACAGGTTTAATGGTTGAGTAGTAGCGGAGTTCTGAGACCACTGACAGCTCAGTGTTTTAAAGATATTTTTCTGTATGTGTGTGTAATTGAAAGTGTGATGTTGTTGAAAAATTGTCTGATCACACATTCACATAAGCTACTAGTCTTAAAATGCCTCTTTAATATGTTTGTGCATATGTCAACTTCTCTGAGATCATTTTGGTTTCAGGTTTTTTTCTCCACATTTTACAATAATCCAAAAGAATAGTCAATACAAAACGACAAATAAACTGGGCGAGATGATGAATAATATAACCTGGCATCTAGGAACATAGTTGAGTGGTGGGTTTGGAAGTGTTATGTTTACAGTTGGACCTGATGATCTTAAGGGTCTTTTCCAACCTGAATCACTCTGATTCTCTGTGTATCCTCTTGTTTATTCTTATTCATTCCTACAACTAAATAATACAGAGTTACAAGGAGCTGGAAAACTGTTAGATGTTGCTGCTCTGTTATGTACTTCAGCTGTTAAATCTGATACATCAGCACATTAAGAGTATTTAAAGAAAAACTTGAAAGAGATTTTACTACAAAGTTCAATGTTATTAGCATGTCCTAATTTAAAAGCTAAAGAGGAAAGAACATGCAGGTTATAAATGAAACCTGGTACTGCAACATCCATGAAATTTAAAATTTGTCAACCTTTAATTGTTTTTTTGCATAGGATGGTATAAACTTTATGAAAAAAAAAAAAACCCAAGAAATATTTTTAATTTATTATGATTTTGGGTTTTGTTGTTGCTGTTTCCAGCTAAGTATCGCATTAGGAAAGAAGGCATTTGCAATTTTCTTGATTTAGATAAAATTAATAATATGCCAGCTCAGAGTTAATGTAATACTGATACGCTTTTGTCCATATGCAAAAGTTGTAAAGTGGAGAGTCCTTTATGTGTATTTGGAAAGTGAAATCAATGGTTGAACTCGCTGTAACTGTACAAGGTACTTACAGATTAATTTTTCCATGCAATTTTAAATTAGCCTGGGCGCAACACTTTGAAGTACTCACTTCTGCAAAGAGTTTTGATTTGACAAGTGTTAAGAAATGTGTCAACAGAAGACAGTCTGGGTTTTGGGGGTTTTGTTTGGTTGGTTTTATGTTATTGCAATTTTTTTTTTAAATTGATATCTGGAATGCCATGAATGTGCAAAGTTGTTTAAAAATTATGAGACTTACCAATTCTTTAGAAGACAGATTGCATGTCTATCTTAGACATAGTGTTTTTTTAGTTTCTTCAGACATGGTAAAACTGTATTTAACAACAGTGTTGTTTGTATACTTGAAAGTTTAGGTATTGTTACGCAACCTATTGGTCACACATACTTTATTTTTTAATGTGTGGAAGTACAGTTAGAGGCTTACTGCATCTAATACACGTGCAGAAGTGTTACTTGTCATAAGTAGTTGAATTGGTACAGCAATTTCTAGCCTTAAGTAGTTTCTAAGCACTGAAATTATTTCAGTATCTCATTCTCTGAACTCAGGCTTCGGCTTTAATAAAGACAATAATTTTGTCAACAATATTACTATTTCCCACTCTTCCAGTTCTCCATTAAAAGCTTTATTCTCCTCTGAACTGTGTTGACAAAGAGAACATTACCTTCAATACTCACCAAGGTATATTTTTCTTTCTGTTTGCGGGCTTACTGCTAAATAAACCCAGCAAATCTCAGCATAACATTATGAAATCAGATGTGTATGTCTCTTGGCTGATACAAGTGTGGCAGTAGTAAGCCAGGCTACTATGTATTCTTCTAATGACTGATGTCATACCAGTAACCAAGGGCATTGCATTCCAAAAATAACCAGAAGAAACAAAAACAGTCCACAGCTATTCACCATCTTGTCCTACTTAATGCATATTACCTGGTTCTGCTTCCTCAGTCTGGCTTTTCTAACTGAATCTAGAAGGCTGGGAGGAAGAACAACCTTTTGCTGATGTTGTCACTTGGCTAGGCTCAAAATGACAGCTTTTAAAAATAGCTACTGTTAAAAAGTTCATGAAGTCCTTCTTGTTGAAGATGCTGCCATTAAATGAAAGACAACCTTTCAGGTACAAGAAGTAGTGTGAGGTGAATATAAGAACTACTTACTTTATATTTTCATTTTTGTGAGATTAAAGTAATCTTTCCAACCAGTTTCCTAAAATTTAATTTGTGTTTAGAAATAATGTGTTTAGGAAACAGGTGAGCTATAATCCAGAGATTTTTAATTGAACAGTGTTTTTGCTCAAGACATGTCTGAAAGCTATAACTTTTAGTAAAGAGTGTCTGACACTGCCTTCTCAGATCTGGTATTTTGCAGCATGGATGCTGATGTGTTTGGATAGGTTGTACTAAAATGTATTTCAGTAATCTTCTATGACTGTCCTTTTAAAATTTGACAAATGAAAATAATGGTAAATTATTTCTGTAATAAATATTAAAGAAAATTACTTGATTTCTTTTTAATTTATTTTGTTTTGTGTGATTTGAAGTTTAGGTTTCACACCTAAAATATAGTTTATTGTAGCTGGTAGTAATAAGTAATCAGCTACATGGTTATAGGCTAAAAAAGCTTATCACCTTGAAAATCTGTGCATGTATTTCTTCTCAACATTAACCCATATTGTCAACATAGTTTATAAAAAAAAGTAGGTTTTGTGTTTGTGCCATGGAATGGTAGAAATTATTTGAAATTTGTGATCCGTTATTTTGGTTGAGTTCTTCACTGGTTTTCCATCTTGTATCTAACATTATAGTGTTGGCTTACAGTTCCATTAAATTCCTATGCCATAAAATTCAGTCAGATCTTTTCTCCTCCCCTCTTTCTTTTAAAAGCATATGTCCTTTTGCTTTATGCTGAGACTGGACTTTGACACAAAGATCAGTTTACATGCACTTTTGGTTGACCTGGGAATGTTCTTTGCCATGATTCTTGTCCTGCCTTTCTTATTTCTATGCTCTGCTTCACACCTTGTGAATGGACCACACTGTGGATGGAAAAGGTATACATGGCAATTTGGTCTATTAGGTACATTCTGCCTTACCTCCAAATACCTAATGCAAGAGACCATAAATCTTACCATTTCTCTTTGGGCAGGCACTGCAATTGTAAGTGTCCCTGCACCTTCTGTATAAGTGGAGAGCCTGAAGCAAGTTTAGTTTCTGTTCATTTGCATTCTTTTTCATAGCTATGAGTTGATACTCTGGGATAAACTAGATTTCAAATCCCAGATTGCTGGGTTTTTGTTTTGTTTTTTTTGACAAAGCTGTTTGTGTAATAGATGGTTTCCTCTAATGGAAATTTTAAAATGTTTTGGGTTGGGGTTTTGTTGTTGTTGTTTTGTTTGTCTTTTCTTTGTGTGTGGTTTTGTTTGTTTGTTTGGGTTTTTTTATGGACTTATGCTCACTGATGCTGAGGGAAACTAAATTTCCTGCTTTCAAAAAACTGTTAATTAGGTAAAATTGGAGAGAGAGGTAACATGCCTCTTCACTATAGGATATAAAAAAAAGTTACATGCTGATCATAAACTGTAGCTTGTGTGTGCCTGTACGAATTTTTTGTAAATGTGGTCCCTTAAAGAAAACCTTATAGCATGTGAGTCAGGATGTTAATATTTGACTCTAGATTTGCTATTAATCTTTAGCCTTGTCTGTTCTTATGTATAGAGGATGGATTGTTACAGAAAAAGGAAGAATTTGGTTAAGACTGCAAAAAGAAATCAAGCAAGTTCTCTGGTCTGGGAAGTGTGAAAGAGCTTTGTCAAAGAACTGAGAATAGTCTGAAGTTTATCTACAAGAACTGATTGACCTATATGTTTAGTGAAGTCTGAGGCTGTTTGTGCCCTTCGTGGAAGACTTGTGAGGCTCTCCTGCTGTGAAGGGGAGCCTTGTCTGACGCTTTGCCTGCCGGCTGTGCTGGGGCTGTGTTGAGTTGTTCTCTTAGCCCGTGTTGCTCCTGGGCCGCGGGGGCGGGCAGCAGCTGCCGCTCTCCGTGGTGCCAGTGCGGGGCTGCGCTGGTGTCAACACCAACCGAGTTATACTGGGATTGTGCAAACCAGTGCATTTCCCTACTGGCAATTGCTCGTTAGAGGTCCAACTTAGATAACTGCAGTTTCCCAATCCTTTTATGTAGTCAGTGTGGCAAGCCATAAATTCATTACGCTGAACACTATGAAGGTAAGTGCAGTGAATTATTTCTCTGAAAGTGTGCACTGTGGCATTTTGTAGTGTCTTCCCGAAAGCCTGGGAGGAGGGAGGGAAAGGCAAAGAAAAAATAAAAACAGGCACTGGCATTTTTGATAGAGTTCTGTCAGCTAGAAAGTTAGGAAATGTTTGAGAATATTTGAATGAGAACCAGTACTTCATTTGCAGTGTTGGGACTCTGAAAGAGAGGTTCATATTTGATTTTTCTAAAACTGACTTAGGAAATATACAAAAAAGACCCCTTGATTAATTCCTACAGGATTTATATTTGGGTTTATTCTGTTCTGAAATAACTCCATTTTTATCTTTTAAGAATCTTAAAAGCTTGGAAATGCAATTGTCTTGTTGTGAAACTCATTCAAGTTACATGGTCTATTTCTGGATGCTGCTCACAGTATCTTAGATTCACAAGATTCAAAACAAGATGAAATTGCGTCTTGAAACAACATAATACTTTCAAAACACTTACTTTAATGATTAATCAAAAACAATGATACAGGTCTGTAAGATGACTACTTTTCCCACCTTTTTTCTCCACTTAGGTGTTCCTACTTCTTATTTTAGGAAGTTCTGAACTTAATATCATTCTGCTGAGAGAAAATTAATTTGTTACATATGGAATAGTTTTGTAAAGTGAAATATTAGGAATATCCTAGGGATATATATACCTGAAAGGCTAAAATCAAATATGCAAATATTCAAGAAATAAATCTGAAAGGAAATGCAACTCTGAGACTTAAACACAACTTGAGAGTAGGCCTTTGGTCTATCCTGTTTTCCTTGCAGCAATATAAGTTCTAATCATATAGCAGATGTGTCAACTATATTCCAGATAGGTGATTAGAGGGTAAATGGGATTCTTTCTCACAGAGAAGCAGATTGGGGAATTTGTACATCTGTCACTGAATCTTTTTTTTTTTTTCTTCAGTATGCTTCTCAAGATTTAATGTCTTGGGAAATCGCCCAAAGCTAACTGTGCTACAGATTTGTAATGTTTGTTTCTGACATAACCTGACTGTTAAAGTTAACATGCTAGAACTGAAAAGGGGTTTTTATTGCATGTTTGTACTGCCACATGTCACCAAGGTAAGTGTATTGATTTGTGGTTGCAAGTATATCCCAAATGAGTCTGTAACAGGAGCAAATAGTTGTTTCTGGTTGAATGAAGAGTAAATACCTATGTTATTCCTGTTCATTAGTGGGCTAACCCTTGCAGGTGATCCCAAAGCATTGAAAACTTCAGTTTTCCTTTTTTAATGTGGCCTGAGAAGGTCAGATGATCGGGTTTCTCTAGCTTATGTGGGCCTTGAGGTTTGGTTTTTTTTTGTAATGGAGTACAAAGGAAATCTAATTTCTGGTAAGTGTAACGGGTTACTTTAGTAATCAGTCCATTACTGCTTTTTGCTTCTTCTCAGAATGTTCATTATTCGGGTTGGGGTTCCTTCTTTATGATGATACAGCAGAATAGTTAATGTTCAATTTTTATGGCACTACAGTGAATTAGCTGGAAACTGCATTGAGTTCTAGTGTATTTTATATCTGCTTCTGTGGTTGAAGACTGCTCAAAATACAGCAGGTATACTAAGAACTTTATGAAGACGGTATGACAAGTGCAAGCACTTAACTTTTAATCTGTAAAAGGAGACATTTCTGAAATGTACACAGCTCTGTCATTATGCATCAAGCTTGTTCATTTTTAATGTTTTTCATTAAACTGTAAGGTTATTTATGATGAGATTTTGTTTTGGAAGCTGTATTGTATGCGGTCTTTTTAACCCTTAAACTATAGGTAGAAAACAATGGAAATTCTCTTAAAGTATAGATTAGAATTAGGGAGAGGATCTGTTAAAAGCAGAACAGAAGGCTAAGTATCAAAAACTTTCACCTTCCTTTGGACCTGTCCTGACTGTGTAATGGGAACTGTGGTGGATCAAGTGCTGAAGATACTTGTCCATAGTGGGTAAGAGTGATGTAAAAAAAATCCCAACAAACCAAACCATAGATGGTATTTGCTATCTAAATTTGAAATTCAGCTTTGAAAAAGTCTTTGAAAACTTCAGCAAATTTCCTGTTGACTGCTAAATATTTCAGTTTGAAAATTAAGTTGTTCCGTGCTGTTTCATTTATAATTACTTCAAATTGCAACTGGTGTATTGAAAGCTGTGTTGTACATAAAGTAGTCTGAATAATTTCTCAGTATTCTATGAGTGTGTTCTTTGTATATGAGTTACACAGATAATTCTTAAGTTTTTCTGTTAGCTAATTGTGTATTTTGCAGTATGCCACCAACTTGGTTTCTTTTTTACTCATTTCCCTTTTTGTGTGAAAAATGGAGAGTTTTGCAGTAGTAGTCGGTATGAGGCATGTTTATTTGAGAGACTGAATATATAAAAGCTGACAAGCGCATGATACAGACCTGTACCCACCTCAAAGCCGGAGGCCTTGAGCTAATTATTTAATGTGAAGTTGCATACAAGTGCTCAGTGATTTTATTTTCTTTTAATATTTTTTTCTTGTACATCTACTTATGTTTGATTTATATGTATTCCTTGATTTAAAATTGCTGCTATCTTCTCATTTGCTCAATTTTAAAAAAAAAAGTAATATATGCTGAAAGACTTTTTGGTTTTCCTGTAATAATCTTTATCTTATTAGGAATCACAGATTTACTTTTTTTTCTTAGGAGGGCTCATTGCAGCCAAAACTTGAGGTCCTGATGACGCTCCTTATTTGACTGACCCATCAGCTGTGGGGAATTTTTGTTGGAAGTGAAGAATTCTGAACAGTCTCACCTACACAATTCTCTAGTGAATTGCTGGAAGAGTAGGAGTTAATATATCCCATTTTATGTGGAATAAAGCAAGTATTGTAAAAGGGGCAAATCATTTACAATATAAATACTCTTAAAATAAGCTTCTGGTATTCCAGCTACCAAACAGAAGCAGTGGTAAAAGTCTTTATTGCAATTGCATGAGACAACTTTTTAAGAACATTTACTAGTGTAGCTCTTCAGAAGGTTATATAACTGGTGAAGTTTAGATTCAATTGGATAATCATGATAAGCAAATACAGATATTGAACTGGTAACTTAAGTGTTCAGTATTCTACTTACTGTATTTAATGGGATGAATGGAAAAAAGAGGCTTTAAGACAAAGTATGCTCTTATCAGGACATCAGTTTTTTCTTGTAGGCCTCTAATGGAGATACTACAGTTTTTGTACATAAAAATACACAATCTTTTTTTTTTTTTTACTCTTTATTGAATGGTTTAGAAAACTCACAGTGGAAGGAACTTCACAACGTTTAAGTAGATAGACTGTATACTAGGGGAAAAGATACATTTGTATTTTCTTGTGGGACTGTTTTTAGGGAGATTCAAACTTGGTTACATCTTCACTGCTCGGTCACCTCCTTGTGAGTGCTAGACAAGCAGACATTAAGGTGGACTAAAAACTGACTGAAACTCTGGACTTAATGTGTTATGGTCAGCTGCATGAAGCCCAGCTGGAGGCTGGCCACTGATGGTGTGCCCTAGAGACCATCATGAGGGCAGTACTGTTTAACATCTTTGTTAGTGGCTTGGATGAGGGGGTGGAATGCACACTCAGCGATTTTGTAGCCAGTACAAAACTGGGACGCGTGTTTGATAGAACAGTTCGGAGCTGGACGGGCTGGAGAAATGCATGGAGTTCTGCATCTGGGGCAGCACAGCAAGGACGTGGTTAGAATTGACTGGCTGGAAAGCAGCTTAGCAGTAAAGGCCCCGGGGTCCTGACAGACCACGAGTTGAACATGGGCCAGCAGTGTGCCTTTGGCAAAGGAGGTCAGCGACGTACTGGACTGCGTTAGAAAAGGCGTCACTAGCAGTTCAAGGGAGGTGATCCTTCCCTCTATTTGGCGCTGGAGAAACACTCCTGGAGTACTGGGTCCAGTTCTAGGGCTCCCCAGTATGAGAGAGATGTGGACATACTGGAGTAAGTCCAGCAAAAGGCCACTAGGATGATGAAGGGACTGGACCATCTGTCATACTAGGAGAGGCAGAGAGCTGGGACTGTTTAGCCTGGAGAAGAGAAGGCTCACGGGGATCTTATGAATGTGTATGTATACCAGATGGTAGAGAGTAAAGAAGACTGAGCAGGCACATTCTTAGTGATGTCTCATGAAAAGATAAAGCAATAGGCACAAACTAAAATGTAAGAAAACACTTGTTTTGCTATGAGGATGGTCAGATTTTGTCAAAGGTTGCCCAGAGAGGTTGAGAAGTCTTCCTCCTTGGAGATACTCAAAACCCACTTGAGCAGGACCCAGCATAGTCTGTTCTAGCTGACCCTGCTTTGCACAGGGAAGTTGAACTATGTGTCTTCCAGATGGAACTTCCAGTCTCAGCCCTTCTGTGATATGTGGTGTGTCTATAACAGTTAATGTGTCGGACCTTTAAGTTGTGGGTGTCAAATGTCAAAACTAACATCCAGTATTGTATAAATACTGACATGTAGCTAGGAAATACAATTTTTTTCCATTGCATGATAGATACCTGTAGATTACTGGAAAGTGTCCCAGTAGGCCACTGCAGGCTTGTCCTAGATTCATCTTGGGCTTGGCTTTGAGAGTAAACTTGGACTCTCAACTGGTATGATTTGAACAAAAGTAAACTGCCACATTCTGCTTACTTTATGGTTTTGCTTCTCTAACCTAAATTTAAAAAAAAAAAAAAAGGTTGAATTAGTGATCAGTCCTTAGTTTGTATATATGCACTTTAATTTTGGGGCTAAAATCTGAGTGCCTTTTTCCCCCAGAGGCAGGGAAGAGATACTTCAAGGTAGTATGATATTTCTGGGGAAGTGGCTCAAATTCTTCTGCAGTTATTAAAAATTCTATAAATAGACAATGTCCTGGTTGGAATTTTGTTTATTCATTCTGGGAAATTAGCATTTACCATTAAAGCTTGCAGTTGGGAGTCTTGCAGTGTATGCTTTTCACTAATATTTCTTTCCTGCATAGCTGTGTACTTGTTTGGAAGGCTCTGTGCCTTTCCTTCACTTAAACAAGCCTGGAAAGCAGAGAGACAATTATGAGCAAGAAGTGGACTTGTTTGCTATTCAAAACACTGATGAAGATTTCTTCTTTGCTCCACAGAGGCCGAGTGGTGTATTCTTGTCTGCATGGTCTCTTCTGCTTGAGGAACACTAGATACTGGAATTGCATAGAATGTGCAGAAGTTCTTGAGGAAATAAAACTCAAAATAGATCAGGCATTGAGAGGAAAAGACCTACAGGCAGAGAGAGTGCAAAAATGAACTTTGTTTTGATGGGGAAACTGGGAAGACCTTTTCTCTGTCATACAATATTGCTGTTTCTTTGGGAAAACTGAATGCAAGAAACCTTTTGCTAATGCTTTCGTCACCTCAACACTTGGGGACTCATCAGTAAGAAGAATAGCATGTATCAGTGGTAATAATGCTGACTGTGCCTTGCTTTCAGGTTTACAAGCAAACTAAGAGGAAAAGAGATGATCTTTCTTTAGTGTCAGCTTCTTTTACAATTTTCCAAAAGTACTTGTGACGTTTTCAGGTGATGGCACTCAGAAGTATTGCTTTGGATATCCTCTAGAGCAGATTTAGAAATGGAGATACTTCATTTTACATTTTTGCAGTTGTTATTGTGTCTCTCCCACACCTACTTTCCCTTCTTCCCAATATTAGTGAGTACTTCCACCAAAATTATTTTTTTTTCTTAAAAAGGAAGGCAAGTTGCCTTGCGTATCCGTAGTTTTTTAAAAACTATGTATTTCTAGCTAAACCATGTATGGAGAAATCCAGAATCAGTCAGTGACCAGACAGTTTTTAATTGTAAATATCTAGTGAAAACTAAATGTTTGAAAACACGATACTTCAGAGGGCAAAAGTTAATAGGAGGTTAGATTTGAAGGTGGAATAGATTGAGATTTACGCGTAAGATTTCAGTCTTGAATTATAATGTAAGTCAGCTTGAATGATGAAGCAAAGAAATAGATTTTGAAGGAAATGGGACAGTAATTATTTAGATTTTGGATTATTTTGAGTCTTATGACTTATTTTTCTATGTAGGACAAATAGCTACATGACTTAAATGTTTCTTTCTGATGAAGATAAAGTAGATGAAAGTAGAGATGTGATTGTATGAAGAATTTAGCCAAGTCTAGCAAAAAAAAGGGAGACTTAAAATATAATTTATGCCAATATAATTGTTTGACTGCTAGATATTTTTTTATAGTGGCCTTTTCAAAGAAAAGGATTGATTTTTAGAAGAAAATATAAAACCTGAAGCTTTGCTTTCAGACAATAAATGGAATCAACTGACTAATCTCACTCCTTTTATATGATTGGTTTCTTTTCTCTAAATGGAGAATCTCTTAAGTGTGATGGATTTGTTTTTGAAATATATTTTGCAGAAAATTTCAGCTTCTGTTCATCCTTTTAGGCTCTCATCACTTCAATGTCAATGAATGTCATCCTTTAAGCCATTTGATCCTTCTGAAGAAAACTCACTTCTTCAGTGCCATCTCTCATATATTTTGCACCAAAAGGCTGTTTTTCTTGTCTGAATGCTCTTTCAAGGTGTAATATGAATTGCTTTTTGTTAAGAAAAGGAATAAAGTATGCAGTGGTGAATTAGAATTTTTTTTTCTTTTAAAAATATACAGAGGGTGAGAGAAATTTCTGAATGAGATTGAGTCTGGAAGAAAAATCCCAGCTTCATTAGCTGTGGCTTGATTGACCATTAAGGTGTAATTTGATGATACTAAATACAGAAACTGAAAAAGGAGAGAGGCAGCTTACTATGGCTAACAAGTAATTAGAGCAGATGGGAATATGGCATCTGGATTTTTTCTCTAATGTAGTTCTGAAACAGTGCGGATGACTTGGGATTAATCAAATAATTTTGAATTCATAGTGTTGAAGTGTTCTGAGAAGCTTTGTAAATAAATATTTTGATAAACTTTGTATAGTAGAGCTCTCCAAGCAGGTATGTGGTTTAGGACCACTTAGCTTGACTTACAGGTATTGGCCAAGTTGAAAAATAAGTGTTGCTTTTCAAGAAGACATTACAAAATATTTAAGCTAGCTTCTGCTGGTGTTTGCTCCCATTCTGATTAACTAAGCATTTTTTTTCCTCTTTCAAAAGTCTTTCCTTGAGTTGTATGGAAATCTGTCATCATGAAAATATTTTTGATGTCATAATCAGATTGAAACTTAGATTAAACTCTGTTTTGACTTACTCTCCAAGTTAGTTTGACACTTGGGCACAGAAAGCAAGTTTATGTGCAGTTAATAAAATTAAGTGTCTTAGTCACTCAGGTAATATATTGCTTAGAAACAGCTCTATTTGGAAACATTGCAATATCAATGGATTAAATTGGACTGCTGAACTCTGTAAACTTATGTAATTCCATTAGAGCCAGCAATGCCAGTGTAGAACAGCTGAGCATTTCTCTCAGAAATAGATGTTGTGTAGTAGCCAAGTGGGGGATTAAGTGCCAGGTCATACAAAGCACTAGGGGTGGTCTCCCCTAATTTGGTTTATAGCAAAGAGGTGCGCTTGTTTCCAGATGGTTCTTGTCTTTCTGTCAAGGTCTTCAAGCCTGCTTTTTCCTCCCGGAAGAACTGTTTTGGTTCAAGCTTGTGCAGCTAATCCTATGATTTTATTTTTATTTTTTTTTACTCCTGAAAATCAGTTATATTGAATCTGGCCAGTAGCCTGTCCATCTGCAGCATTCTTTAATGGGCGTCTTAGCCACTGACTAGAAGTAATGTCTGGTGTTATTCAACTGAATATCCAACCCATATCTCATAGTCCTATGCTATTATCTTGATATATCTCTTCCTATTTAACCTGTATTTCTTATTTGTGTGACATCACTTCTGCTTGTTTTGCACCTCAGTTTTTGCCTCAGCTGAAGGTGTTCAGAACGTTGTATTGTATTGTACTGCATAGAGTCATAGAATTATTAAAGCTAGAAAAGACCTCCAAGATCATTAAGTCCAATCTTTGATTGAATCCCTAGAACACAGCACATGTCCAGTTGTTTGCTAAACACTACCAGGGATGGTGACCCCACCATTCCCTGAACAGCCCATTCCAATGCTTGACAACCTTTCAGCAAAGTTCTTCCCGATTTCGATGGTGCAGCCTTGTGTCTGTCGGTCATGCCTTAGCTAGGTCATGATTATTTTAAAAACCTGTATAAGTGAACTAGTATTTAATCAGTGTTTAAATTATTTGGTTGTTTTGTAAGTAGCTTTCCTGTGGACATCCTGAAAATCAAATTAGAAGAGCTTTCAGGGTACGCGGTCTGCATGCCATATCTAATACGTGTTGCATCTATGATTTATTCTCTTTTTTTTTCTGCTCTTCCTGTCTTCTCCTAGATTTTAGTAGTAATAACAGCTCTACCTGTTCCCTAAAATCCAAACTGCATATTGTCAAGTAATTTTTCCTCTTTTGTAGTGGATTGCCCCTCTCTGGATGCCAGGTACCCACTAAAGGCGCTCTCTCCCTCCCCTCCGCCACTGGACAGAGGAGAGAAAATATAAAGAAGGGTTCATGGGTTGAGATAAGGACAAGGAAAGGTCACTTACTAATCACCATCATGGGCAAAACAGACTTGAAATGGGGATATTACTTAAATTTGTTGAGAAGTAAAATAAATCGTAAAAACACCTTCTCCCCACCCCTTCCTTCTTCCAAGTTCTTCCTCTCCCCAGCAGTGCAGGGAGATGGGGACTGAGCCTTATGGTCAGTTATTATTTCTGTTGCTGCTCAGAGAGAGGAGTTCTTTCCCTGCTCCCCATGGGGTCCCTCCATGGGACACAGTCCTTCATGGACTTCTTCAATACGACTCCATCACATGGGGAACAGTTCTTCATATGTGGGTCACTTGTCCATGGGGTGCAATCCTTCAGGCACAGGCTACTCCAGTGTGGGTCCTGCATGGGGTCGTAAGTCCTGCCAGGAAAAGGTGCTCCAGTGAGGGCTCCTCTCTCCCATGGGCAGCAGGTGCCTGCCAGGACCCTCACCAGCATGGGCCTCCCACGGGGTCACAGCCTCATTCAGGCATCCATCTGCTCTGGCATGGGTCTCCTGCATGGACTGCAGGGGAACCTCATCTCTAGCATCTGGATCAACCCCTCCCCCTCCTTCTCCACTGATTCTGTTGTTCACATGTTCTCACTCTGCTCTTCTCTGGATGCAATTTTCATCTACACAGTAAGTTGGTTTTTTTCCTTCTTAAATATATTATCCCAGAGGTGTTACTGTCATTCCTTGGCCAGCAGCAGGTCCATACTTGAGCCAGCTGGCATTGGCTCTGCAGGGCACAGGGGAAACTTCTAGCAGCTTCTCATAGAAGCCACCCCTGTAGCCCCCCCACTACCAAAACCTGGCCACAGAAAGCCAGTACACTATTTTTTGCTTCCCTCAAACATCGTGGGCTTTCCATAATTATGGTCTTGTTTTCTGAATGCAAAAAATCTAGATCTAAGGGCTCCTATTTTTCATTTTGATAAATATTTGTTAGGGATATCTGCCCTTTTTCTTCCTCAGAAAACTGAGTATAGTTTTTAAATTCCTTTGCTCCATTATGATTTGTCGGGGTGAGGAAAATACCCCACTTGTCCATTTTCTGCAGCACATCCAAGATAACCATATAAGAATTTTTTACTAACCATATCAGAATGCCAAGCGTTCTCCAGTGGTTGCCCTGCATCTAGTCAAAGACCCTGTTCTGCTGAATGGAATGGAGTTGCCCCCTAATGTCTCTTTCTGTCTGCCTCACATATATGCTAATGCCTCTGTCAAATCCCCTTTAGTTCCCCTCAGGTAGTATTTCACTGGTGAGACCGAGTCTTGGAAACCCTCAGCTGCTGGAGCAGAAGGAGCGACATAGCCTGATTGCCCGCTTGACCCCTTGTAAGGGGATGAGCTCCTTGTTGGTTCGCTCATGATTGCTAAAATCATTTGGAATGTTGCATGGTTCTGTGTCCTGGCCCCGAGGCCTGAGGCAGCAGACTGCACTGCTTCTGAACTTGTGAACCCCATCTTCATGTTACTAGTCAGTGTGTTGGGCTATAAAAAGAGGTGCAAGTAATGTGCTCCTCTTGTTGAATCCGATTACAGAGTGCTCTGTAACTGTAGCTTTACCTACTGGCATCCTTTTTTTTGACTTCTGTTGCCTGGTTGATTTGATAAAGGTTATCCCTCTTCCTGGATTTGAACAAACTGCATATTTTTAAGATAGGCTATAGTAACATAAACCACCTTATTAGCTTCCAGAAAGCCTCTCATTTGCTGTCTGGTACGACTCTATGAGAAAGGAAGAATGCCACAGGGAATAACTGAATTGGCCGCAGTAACCACTCTGCCCCTGTGCTGAGGCATGCTCAGCATCTATTCTTCAGGTGAGGACATCTCCTACCCCACAATTAATTGGAATGTGGCATGCCTTTTTCTTATAATTAAATTTTAAGGTACAGGCCCTGTAGTAATTTGTAAATATGCTGGGCTGCAAATGCAAGTGTATCTTCTAAACCAGTGGGTTTTTTAAGACAACTAATTAAAAAGAGTTAATATTTCATTGTGGGCCATACACAACAAAGAAACACAGCAAAGCTTGTATATCAAGTATTTAAATGTGATATTGGTCTGTACTTGGCAGTTCTGAAAGTAAAAAGGGGTTATTAGCAGATCAAATTACAGGTACTTGAGGAGCATGTATTGAGGAGCGTGAAGAAAGCATCTTCAGGTGTACATGCCCCTGTGAGGCTTTATGCCTTATGTATATGGTATTAAACATCAGGAAACCTGAAAATACAAAATACATTTTTCCCCTGTGTTTTATTATCAGCATAGATGTTAGTGAACAGTGCATGGTCTCTGACTTACCAAGATTCTCTTTGACAGAAAGTTAGGTATAAATGTTTAGCAACAAGTGTGAAAATGAAAAATGGTTGTCATTTGTCTTCATTCAAAGGTTGGGAGGGTATGTAATAATGGATATCTCATAATGTTCTGTACCTATAATTTATGCTGAGCTTCATGGTGTCATTCTCTAAGGAATTAATTGTAAACAGAAGTCATTAGGGATTACTTTGGAAAGCTAGTTGCTGTAATAAAAATAAACCAGTATTTGTTTTCAGAGTTTCTAAAGGAATAAAGTACTGAATTTTACTTAGTCATATATTGAGCTAGCACATGAAGGCTGTTGAATAGCTTAAAGGATATTTTAATAATAAATTTTCTATGAAAGTATTTTTTTAAGCCAGCTTTTCTTGGAAGGTGCTGTTGACAGAGGACACTCCTTCTGCAAATGCAGACTGTATTTGCCTCTTCCCTGCTCATGATGTTGTGCCCCTAATGAACTGGCCCAGGTATTTAGGAAGACTTGCAGTGAACCAGATAGCTGAGGAACAAGTACCTTCCTTCCACCTTTTCTATGGCATCTAAACAATCCTGGCCTAAAGTTCTAGGCTTGTTTCTGTTTGTGTTATCAGCAACACAAAGATCTGGATTGGCAAAGCATCTTCTATTTGTGGTATTTTCCATAAGGTAACAAAAGATCTTTCTAGATAAAGGGATGTTCTTTTAATTGGAACAAAAAAGAAAAAGGGGGGTGGGGTGGGGAGAAGAAAGATGGGCATACACAAGTTTTGGGGTTTGGATTATTTTTATATACATTTTATAATTGGCTGTCACTTTGTATGTAGTAATGTGTTTGTAAGAGTGTACTCTGATTGTGGTCAGCTTTTCTGAAAGACTGTTTTAAGTAGCTTTGAAGTATTTCCTGTATTACTACATTTTTATAATGTACTGAGTAGAAGAAATTTGTCCCAGAAAACAAACTTTTTCTGGGTGTTAAACTGGTTATTTTTTTATTTTGTGTCGTTGACCATTTATTGATCATAGTATATAAATTTTAAATGCTTAAATATAACATGCATCTCACTATTTGGCAATATTTGGTCAACAGATAAAGGAGGAAAGGGGAGAAGTAATGCAATAGCTGTTGTAACCAAAAAAATTGATCGTTCTGGACTGTTTATTGAGGATACATTTCTACATAAAATCAATTAATTATAATGTCTGGAATTTTTTTGATGTTTCTTGTTCATTTTGTAGACTGCTTTTGTGTTTGCATTCTGCTGCACTTTTTACTGATTCCCCGTGTATTTTACCTACTTCCTCTGTGTAGCAATTCTTATCTACCCACAAGATAGCAAGGGTCGGTCAGGCCCATTGGTTCACATCTTCCCAATCATTAGCAGGCTGTGCACAGGCAATTCCTTGTTGGCACTGTACTTGCGTAGTTCACTCCATAGGCTGGCAGCATCAGTAGAATCTTGGGATGTCTCCAGAGGCTCTGGTGTTTCAGACTAATGTTTCGTGCAGCAGCTCTGGGAGCACACCACTTCACTTGAACAAGGCTGAACACAGTGCTGTGACCCAGGGACCCCCACTTGAAGTGTAAAACGAAGGTTTATCAGAGTCACAAGGTTGATATTTGTGTAAGATGTGTAGTGATGCTTTTTTCCTATAGGTATCAGCTCTTGTTTTCATGTAAGATTAGAGATGATGAACCACACACGTTTTCAAAGATATTTTCATGGAACCATAAAATATGGTTTTCCGTGCTACAAAATATATTGTGTGATATTATTAAGGTGGATTACACATTTGTAATTAGAAAAGCATTCCATCACAGCTAAATTGCTGGCAGGAACCAAAGTGCAGCTGACCATGCAAGAGTTGGTGAGCTCTCCAAACTGTAACATCTGGTTTGGAGTAAAAAGTATTTCTCAGCCAAATAGTCAAACTTTCATCTTTCATCCACAAACAGCCTGGAACACATTTTGTTTATATTCAATGTAGTTCAAGGCATCAGGACTAATGCAGTGACTGACTTGCTTTACTGTACTGGAGAGACTATGACTAAACACTCCAATAATTATTGGCATAAGCAAGGTTGTTACTGTTACTGACTTACTCTGTTGTAGTTCTTCAGTCCAAAGTGCATAGTATTTCAGTAAATTCTCATTAATAGTTAATTACCATTACTGTTTTCTATAAAAAGTATTAAGGCCTTTAGTGGGCAATCTCATTATCCTTGGAGAGCGTATGGTTCTGTCTGTACCTCTGAAATTATATGCTGACTGAAAATACAGCAAAACATGATTATTCCTTTTTCTTTCATCTGACAGGAATTGCTATATGTATGATGCATTTAGAGTGGAGCTGGAAAAATATGAATTACGCAAATGAGCAGTTTATGCTTCTTAGTATTATGCAGTTGTACTGAAAAAACTGCTAGTATTTTTTAAAGCATTTTAAAAAGCATTTAGAAGTATGCTTAGCAAGTGGCTCATTCTCTGATTTAAAAATAGTATGCAAAATTTGTTTTATCTACCTACCTCCAATGTTTGTAACCCTTTAACCGCTTTTCAGTTTTTAGAAACTTACTTGAGAAGGAACTGTGTATTTTAGCTGGAATTTTAAATGTATTAATTTGTTCCAAGATCCTTCAATTTCTGCTTTCATTTCATTCAAATACTGTTAAATTGCTTTTGCTTCAATTAGTACAGACTTTCTTTCCTGTGTTCCTATACTAATATATCAAGTCCATCGAGTTCTCAAGGATAAAATCTGATACAACTCTTCCATTTCTTTAAAAATACTGAGATTAATAAGAATTTGGTAGAGTTGGAATTCAGGCTCCTGTAGAGCATATGTTATGACACAGTGTTCGGTTACATGTATTTTATTTTATTTGTATGTTTTCCATAAGATGTTCATGTCCTTCATTTAGGGAACAAGTGGTGCTTATTGAATTTGTTGATGTTCAGTGCTTTTTGGAGGGAGCAAGTTGATGATGAGAATTTAGAGATAGCTTCTGAATCTGGAATTACTTGTAGACTTATTTTTCACTTGGCATTTTCAGTGAGGTTCCCGCTGCTAAATCACAATACCCTTGAAATACTTTGATTTATTACTGTCTGCAGATCATAGTGCTGCATAACTCATAACTTGAGACTGGAACACTGCCTGAGTGAAGAACATTATGGCACTAGTATGCACAAAGAGAGAAATCAAGGGTTGTTTTGAGTATGGATTTTGACCAAGTGCTTATTATAATAACCTGATCTTAAGTGTGAAATTTCTATTTATAGTACCTTTTAAACTGCATTGTTCAGCTTCTCTAACCAAAACTAAGGCCTGTTGATGCAAGATAAAAACACAAATGGAGCGTTAAGTCAAATACCTGAGAGTGTATGTTGGTGAGTGGAGGGAGGAGAAAGCTTTGTGATCAGAAGGTACTGTTGGCATCACTTGAGACAATGAGAATATAAAAGGTTGAAAACTTGGGGGAAGGGCATTGCAGTGATAGTTGTGATTTTGCTAATGGAATTGCACGTTGTTTTATTGTAATTTTTTGCAATTTGTTGGTGAAGTTTTCTGAGTCTCTGAATCATGAATCTTGTTCACAGTAGGAGTTTGTTTTGTTTTGTTTGGTGTTTATTTTTAATCTAAAGAGGAAAAAAGCCAAAAGTCTACTTGCTGACTGCAGAGGTATAAGCATTATTAAGAACCCTTACAAAAACTATGGAAAACCTGTATTTTTTTCCTCATTCATTAAATACCATGTACATATATTAGAAAAATTGAATTAGAATAAGGTGAAGTGTCTTTTGTGATATTTTTATTTCCTTGCTATATAAAAGTGAGTGAAGTTGTTTAGTTTTTTGGTTACATCCAGTACTGTTTCAGAACTTTGTTTTTCTATTTTCTTTTTTTTCGATTTAAAGCTTTTTGTGTCACAGGTATCAGAAAGGGATATGTTTGTTGTTTCAGGCATAGAATTTAGAATATGGTGTTCAGACTTTTGTTGAAAGAAACAAACAAAACAAACCCAACCAAAGAAAAATACCACCAGAAAACAGCATGTTATATTACATGGCCAAAATCTTGAATCTGCTTTTTCACTTATGAGAACTCTTTTGAGCTTTGTACCTTGTCTGAACTTTCTCTAGCTGGACCATAGAGGCTGTGTGCTTAGAGCTAGGAGAACAGTTCTGAACCTCCTTCATGTTTCTCATCCCTGAGGGCAAGTCAGCACCGTCTTCCTCTGTTGCCCTATTGAATGCCAATGGAGGAAAGGTCTAGGTTCTGTCCTCATGGGGAAAAAAACCCAAACAAAGCGAAACTTAAAAATCCCCTGCTGCTTCTTTGTGGTCTGTTTTTGTTGCTTCTTGTTAATTTTTAAAATATACAATATATACTAGTCAGAATACTTTTTTTTCCTGGATGTGTTTCATAGCTCTGCTGCTGGTAAGAGATCTGGGAAAGGTGGGAACACTTGCTGGAGTTCTTGAATCACAAAAAATTGGGTTACCACCATCCTATTGCATGAATACTTTATTCACTGATACATACATACACACATAGAACCTGTACTTCCTAGCTAAAAAGCAAGAGGATGATTGCCGGGGATTAACCTCACGAGCGGGAATGAACTTGACACATCAATATGATGCATATTCAAATCCAACTTTATTCGAAACTTCTACTGATATATATACCTTTTTTACTACTGTACACACGTTTCTATATGCAGAGCAATTGGCTACGGGCCACTGTCCATGCGCCCTTATTCAGACCATGGTTGGTTGGCAATTCACTCACTATGTCTTGTTATTGCTAATTGTCTATCTCATTATTTTTACTTTCTCATCCTGAGCTTATCATGGTTCCCTTGGCCTTCTTGGCTTTTCCCAGCCAGTAGCTGCATATCTTGAATAAACACCAGGTGTTATTATCTACACTCTAACTACATTCTGAAACACTGTCTGCTCAAAGCAATCCCACAGATGATCTACTATGTTATGGTGCAATTGAAACATCCCATAGGATGTATCCCATTATCTTGAAACTTTCACTGAAAGTTGGTGGTTTTACTGCTTTCACAGCCTTCTTGAACTGCTTAACTCCCTGGGCTCCCCAGATTGTTGGCTGCCCTGCCCTGAACTTTTCTGTTCAGCTGACTTACTTTGTTGGTGAATTTCTGTAGTGAGGGACCTTAGACCTTAGGAGATCCACATACACAGAATGCTTACTAGATAAGCTGTCAAAAGTGAAATTGTATCTGTGCAACCACCAAGCTTACAAACCAAAACAACCAGTGTTTGCATTTTAGATGCTCTTTCATATTCTGAAATGAAATATTTAAGAATGGTTAGCATTTGGAAAGGAGGAATTTGAAACTTGTATTTTGTGCCAGTTTAATTTCTTGTAATATATACTGTGTGTGTTATTCTCCAACAGAAGACCTCTCTTTAAATTATTTTTTAAACTGTGCTTTTAGTTACTTTAAATAAATTTGGATGGTTTTTAAATGTGTTGACTGTGCTTTTTTCGCAATAGTATTTACAGCAACAACATGCAAACTTTCATCAGGAAAATTATGGGTTAAAAGAGTACAGAAAAACTATTCTACAAGATGTAGAAGGATATAATGACTAATACAGCATTTATGAACTTACCTCCACAATAATATTTGGTGTTTTACTTGTGTGATGCAAACAAGCCAGATTGTCAAAGTAACTTTCAGAGTGCCTAGGGTTTTTTCCTCCTTAGGATTCAGCTGATAACCAGAATGCATTTTCTCTAATATATTATTTCATGTTTGCAGGTAATATATGCTTTGAACACTAAAAATGATGAACACGAAGCAGCTATCCAAGCCCTTAAGGATGCTCATGAAGAAGAAATTCAACAAATTCTTGCAGAGACCAGAGAGAAGATCTTGCAGTATAAAAGTAAAGTAGCGGAAGAAATGGATCTGAAGAGAAAGATTCAGGTTTTGGAAGAGTCACTAGAAGATCATAAAAAGATGAAACATCAGGCCTTGACAGAATTTGAAGCATATAAGGATAGAGTTGAAGATATGCAGCTTTGTGCAGAAGCTCAGCATGTCCAACGTGTTGTGACCATGTCAAGGGAAGTAGAAGAGATCAGAAAGAAATTTGAGGAAAGGCTACGAAGTTTCATACAGCTACAAGTGCAGTATGAGAAGGACAAGCGTACAGCTCTGGAAGAATTAAAAGCTGCCCACAGGCTTGAGATTCAGGAACTTCTGAAGACTCATCAGACTCAGAATGCTACCTTAAGTAAGGGGCAAGAAAAACTAGAGGAACTACATAGACTGGAGCTGGAAGACTTGAACAATAAAGTTGAAGAGTTAAGACTGGAAAGAAAAAAACTCATTGAGGACTATGAAGGCAAACTCAGCAAAGCACAGTCCTTCTATGAACATGAACTTGACTCTTTGAAAAGGTCTCAGCTTTTTACAGCAGAAAGTCTACATGCTTGCAAAGAAAAAGAAGTGGAGCTAAGAAAAGAGTTTCAAAACCAGGAAAGTATGTTACGAAAGAATCTAGGAAAGCTTAAAACTGAATTGCAGATGGTCCAGGATGAAGCTGCCAGTCTACGGGAAAAATGCCAAAAACTTCAAGTGGCTCTTGGTACAGCAGAAAACAATGTTCAGGTGAGACTGATGGTGTGTTGTTTCCAGGATTGTGCACTTTCTTTTCCTATTTGTTATCTTTCCATGAGGATGGTAGGTTGAGGTAATTGGAGTGTGTAAATTTAATTTTCTGTCACTGATACTTGTTTATCATCTTCTAAAGTTTTTTCATTTATTTGTATTTTAAACTTATTTGTTTAATTAACATGTTTTCACAAGCAGTAACTGAAATACTGCAGACATTCTCAGTATTTTACTGGGTTTGGCTGGGATAATTTTCTCCATAGTGGCTTGTAGGGTGCTGTGTCTTGGATTTGTGCTGGAAACAGTGTTGATAACACAAGGATATTTTAATTATTGCTGAGCAGTGCTTACACAGAGTCAAGGCCTTTTTGGCTTCCCACCCCACCAGCAAGGAGACTGGAGGTGCACAAGGAGTTGGTAGGGAACACAGCCAGGGTAGCTGACCCCAACTGACTGCAGGGGTATTCAATACCATGCGGTGTCATGCTCAGCATATAAGCCTGGGGGAAGAAGAAGAAAGGAGGGGATGTTCGAAGTGATGGTGTTTGCCTTCCCAAGTCACCATTATGTGTGATGGGGCCCTGCTTTCCAGGGGATGGCTGAACCTGCCCATGGGAAGTGGTGAATGAATTCTTTGGTTTGCTTTGCTTGTGCGTGTGCAGCTTTTGTTTTATTTATTAAACTGTCTTTATCTCAACCCACTCTCTTTACACTACCAATTCTCTTCCACGTCCTGATTTGGAGGTAGTGAGCAAGTGGCAGTGTCATACTTAGCTGCTTACCTGGTTAAATTCCAATACAATTGTACTGAATGTGTTGGGTTGACTCTGGCTGGATGCCAAGTGCCCAGCAAAGCTGTTTTAATACTCCCCTCCTTAGGACAGGGAAGAGAGAATATAGTGAAAGGCTTATGGGTTGAGATAAGAACCAAGAGAGATCACTCTGCTATCCCAGAGGTGCTACCACTGTTGCTGATGGGGCTGGGCCTTGGCTGGTCGTGGGTCTGTTTTGGAGCAGGCTGGCATTGGCTCTGTCAGGCACATGGGAACCTTTTCGCAGCTTCTTGTAACAGCCATCTCTGCAGCACCCCATAGGGTAACAAAACCTGCCACACGTACCAAATTCATGTAGAAATTAAAGTTTCTTGTCCCTAAAGAAGGACAAGACATCCCAGAAATACAAAGACTGGGTATTTTTTTTGATCAGCAACAAATAGGACTAGGTATGCTGGACTTGAAGAAAAAGATTCTGAAATTCTGCTTATTTTGTTAGTAGCTGTGCTGAGGTTTGAAGAATAGTAATTTCTGTGGGTAAGCTTGAGTGCCTTATCTTTTGCATTTGTAGTTACTTTCAGCTTGCATAGCCAGAAGTACCTTAAATGTGATGGTTGTAGTAATTTTGGAAGCATCATTGGGTAAAGCTAAGATAGGCATGAGTTTTTCTCATTTACTGTCTAATTCCAGCCCATCTTTTGGACTATACTTCTGTGTGTAAGGTACAGTGAAAGGAAACCAATGCCTTTATTAGATAATACATTCAGAATACATTTTTCCAGTTTCCCAGGGGGCCTTCCAAAGGTTCACTTCCAACTCTGTTCAGTTGACAAAGCAGAACTTTTGCCTTTCAGTTGACTACATTGAGGAGGTGGGTTTCTGGCAAGCTGCAGTGAAGAGGAAACCCAGTGTATGCCGATCATCTCTACAAGAGAAAGAGTCTAGTACAGGATTGGTAGCAAATTTTAAAGTTGGGTCCTACTCTGATGACTGTGGTCAGATGCATAATCTGGTATCTGTTTCATTGCAGATTCTGTACAGTGTTTTTCCCAGTTCTCTTTTCTGCTTTAGTTTCCAAAATGACCCTTTACTGTTTCAGTAACTTGAATAATAAGAAATCTGTATTTTCTTTTAAAACAGAACAAGATTTCCTTTTCCTTCCTGCATGGCTGAGAACAGATCATCAAACTGTCCAAGATGAGCTATTGTGAATCAGTACATTAAGGCATATTAAAAGTTTAGAATCATAGAAACAGAATAGTTTGAATTGGAAGGGAGAGTAAAGATAATCTAGCTCCAATTCCCGTGCCATCAGTAGCAACACCTTTTACTAGGCCAGCTTACTTAGAACCTCATCTATGCTGGTCTTGAACATCTCCTGGGATGGGGCATCTGCAGCCTCCCTGGGTATCCTGTTCCAGTGCCTCACCACCCTCAGGAAAGAATTTCTTCCCAATATCTAGTCTAAGTCTACCCTCTTTCAGCCTAAAGCCATTCCCCCTTGTCCTGTCACTACATGCCTTGGTGAAAAGTCCTTTTTCAAGTCCCTTATAGTCCCCCTTTCAGTACTGGAAGACTGCTTGAAGGCCTCCCTTGGAGCCTTCTCTTCTCCAGACTGAACATTTCCAAATGCCTCAGCCTGTCTTTATAGGAGAAGTGTTCCAGCCTTGTGGCTGCTTAGTGGCCTCCTCTGGACTTGTTCCAACAGGTCCTTGTCTTTCTTGTGTTGGGGGCCCCACACCTGGACATACAGGTGGGGTCTAACAAGAGCAGAATAAAGGAGTGGAATCACCTCCCTTGACCTGCTGGCCACGCTGCTTTTGAGGCAGCCCAGGAAACAGTTGGCTTTCTGGGCTGTGAGTGCACATTGCCAAGTCGTGTTGAGCTTGTTGTCCCCAAGTCCTCCTCCAGTCAAGTCTCAAAAAACATTTTCCACCCAGCCTATAGTTGTGTTTGGGATTGCCCTGCCCCAGGTGCAGCACCTTGCGCTTGGCCTTGTTGAATTTCATGAGGTTTGCACAGACTCACCTCTCAGGCCTGTCAGGGTCCTTCTGGATGGCATCCCTTCCCTCCAGTGCATCAACCACACCACAGCTTGGTGGTGTCTGCGAGCTTGCTGAGGGTGCATTAGATTTCACTGTCCATGTCACCAAGAAAGGTGCTAAAAAGTGCTCATTCCAATACTGACCCCTGTGGAAAATTTGATTTAACTAAATGCCCAGCACTCATTTTATGTATCTCCATGTGAAGCTTAATCTGAGTCAGTACTAAACACTCTAGGTTGCAATGAAGGACACTGTAAACTGCTGTGAGTATATAATGTATTTTTTAATGTGAAGAACTCTTAGATATTGGAAGCCCGGTTTCTGAAGTTGGCCCTGAAACACTGGGGGCCATTTTATAGGGGTTTTTTTCATATACCTCTTTGAATATTGTCATGCTTCTCTTATGCATTAGTGTCATGCCATGTATTTACTATCTTGTTTTTCCAAAAGTATTTTAAGCATTACATAAAACACAAAATCAATATGGCAGTGATATTACACTATTTCAACTTTTGTATGAATAAAACTTGTTTGCTGAAAAGTGTTTTTTCTATACCTTTTAACCTAATGCTTATTTAAATTTACATGATTATATATGATGATAATAGACATTATGTGTTTCCTCTAGGTGCTTCAAAAACAGCTAGATGATGTGAAGGAGGAGGAGATGTCATTGTTAAGCAAACACAAAGAAGTGGAGAGTGAGCTCGCGGCTGCTAGGGAGCGCTTACAGCAGCAGGCCACTGATCTTGTTCTCAAAGCCAGTATGTATGTCAGTAACTTAATCTGGAAATGAACTTCATCCTTTTATTCTAGCCTTTCTTTTTCCTGTCAGCCTTGTGCAGGTTTAGAGTTCCTAAAGACTGTTTAATGCTTTCCACAGAAATTTCTGATAGTATTGCATTTTTTTAACTTTTTTGATATCACATGCATTGTACTTTAAGACTTTTTTTGTGTACTTCTTTGTCTGAATGCTCTGCTGGAATGACTTGTGTGTGTGTATCTTCTAGGCCTTGGAACTGCATTTATACAGAATGCTTCTGCTGTGTGTCAGTTCTCCACATAGTAACTGATGCATCCTTCCTGTTCCTCCATCCTTTTCAGTTGCCTTTTCTGCTGACATTTCACTTTATACCTACTGTCAGAATACTTGCAATTTATCAGATAATAAATCTTTTAAGGTTTTCTCTGTATCTGTTTTCTTCACTCCTTTGTTCTTGTTGGCATGTGGAAAGGCACAAAAAATGGTTTAAGAGCTGGCTCTTTTCCCTTTTAGGCATTGCCTCCCTAGTGAACTGCTCAGTGGTGGGGAATTGACCCAAGTACTTGAACTTGGTCAACTCTATCATAGGTAGAGTCTTGAGCTGAAAAAAAGGCTCTGGCTTGTCTTTGACCCTCTTCAGCTAGACTAACTGTAGTGATACCTGATTGTTTTCCACACAAATTAGCACAAGCCCAAGAGCAGTCTTGGCTATATCTTTGAACAATATAATGGCCAGCAGGGGCCCAAGACTCCAAGGTCCTATGGGATGCAAACAGCTAAAAGGAATAGGCTTGCTGCTAAGAGTATCTCAGACGGGTGTTTTGTGAGGCACTCAGAAAAGTTCATGACCTGAAACTGTTGGTGGGAAAAAACTCGATGTTCCCATATGCTTTTCAGCCATTACTGTTTCATTCCTTAGGCAGAAGCATGTGAGGGGTTCACCAGGCCACCCCAAATGTAGTGAAAACAAACTAAATATCCAGACTATTCTTCTGTATTACTGATGGCATCAAGTTAACTAGCCTGTGCCTGAGTCCATCCCTAATCTCCTCTGGCACTGAGGTTTTTAGCTTTACCAGAAGTTCCAGTGTGGCCTGCTGTTGCCAAGCTCAGTGGCACTGTCAGCAGTATATCTTTGTTTTACAGCATGTCAGTGTGCAACAAGAACCAGGATCTCTGTTTACAGTGGTGCCACCAGGCCATCGCCATGTGATGTAATTGCTTGCCAGCTTGTTTGAAATTGGTTTTTGACACTGGCCCACTGCCATCTCCTTGATTTTCAGCTCACACTATCAAAAATCCTGCCTCAAAGAAACTGAATTCTCATGCTTAATTACCATATAGAGTGTTTACTCATCATATTGCAATTTCAGAACACTGTATTGAGTCTATTTTGGGCAATTAATATATTCTTCTTCCATTTATCGTAAGATTTCCTACTGGAAACAAAACTGCTGCAATTCATACCTTTTGTGTAGTACATGAGGAATGGGAAACCTGTTTTGTATGGCTGTATTGCTAGGACCAAAGCTCTAGATCAGTGTGTGTGTGTGCACAATAAAATATGCATGACACACTTCCTTACAGACTAAAAGTTCTTCTGTTCTTTTCCTTGTTACATTCTGAAATTCTGGGTTTGAAAATACCTTTCTTAAATGGCCAAACTTTTGAAACAAGGATTTTATTTTTTTTAAATGTTACAGAACTTAAGAATATCCATTATTTTAGGTTTTTCTCTTCAGCTTTTAGTTTTACAAACAAAAATGCCAAAATGATTCATGGAATTCTTCAGGGTTTAGTACAAATAGAGGTGTGCATTTTTTAATGAAAATACTAATTATTTTGAAGCATTTTTAATTTCCAAATTTCATTATATGTCTTACTGGTCTTCACATCAATGTTCACAGACAACAAATTCTAAAGCAATCTCCTTTTTGGCACATCTTGCTTTTAACCACATAGGGAAATGAATCATGAGGCTCAGTAATTTGGTCTTGTGAGGAACAGTAGCACATAGTCCATTTTCTTAGCTGTTTCTTAGTAACTTAAATTTAAAAGCTATACTCTGTTATTAAAACTGAACTAACCTGTCCTTTTTGAGGGTTATAATAAAACGAGAGGGGAAACAAGTCTTACCTAGAAGTTGTGACTACAGAAAATAATAAAAAATTATAAGTAAACAATACCTCTCATCTTTCTGTTGAACAAACATAGGAGCATCCTCTTTTCCAAAATAGTCTTCTATTCACTCCAAAGCCTCTCCAAGCACAACAGGAATTTCACTGCTTTAGTCAGTTCCCTAGTGGTAGTATTTTCAATAATACATGTATACATCAGGAGGAACAAGGACAAAAGTTTGAGATCATAAACCTTTTTCCACTGGTTATGTGAAGGACAGATGATTATATTGTCTAGTTTGAAGCTGGGGTTTTTTTTTGGTTGATTATTTTTTTAAAAAAATATATATAAAGAAATAAAAAGCCTCTAATCTGCAAGGATTCAGATCATACTTTACTATAAAGAGAATGAGTTTTGTTACATCTTTTAGTCATACCCCTATACCAGAATAAACAAAGTGTAATTCTTTAAGTTTTATGGCAGCTAAAGATAAGTATCTGGCATGCTGGCTAAATTATGAGCTTGATAGAACAATAACATCTTTACTTTAGATGTCAATGTTTTGCTTTCTACTGTGTAGTTTATTGTGGGGTAAAAGTGTGTGGTTCTAAGTGGGGTAAGTTCTTTTGGTAGACTGCCAGTGTTCATAGTATTGCCCACTTATATCTTTCTCTTGGGAGTCAATATGCAACTCTGAATCAGGAAAATTGAAACTAAAGGAGCCCCAGCACCAAGTGCTCTGATGTTGCTAGGCATTTTATAAAACTGAAAAAAGACAGAAGTGGAGAGGAGGAAGATTATTGCTGTGAAGACAAGGGAGATCCATGTGCAAGCCTCCACTAGATTTGTACTGTCACTGGAGTATGAATGTGCACTTCAATTGCATGAAACCAATGCTGTGGGGTTTTAAAGAGCTGTTTTGTTTTTAGGTCACATTGGAATGCTTCAAGCTACTCAAATGACTCAAGAAGTTACAATCAGAGATTTGGAATCAGAAAAATCTAGATTAAAGGAAAAATTGTCCCAACTGGAAGAGGAAAGAAACTTATTACAAAGCAAAACACAGAGTTTGGATGAACGACAAAGGCAGCAAATTCTGGCATTGGAGAAGGTTAAACACCTTACTGGCTTTAGTTGAATGAAAACAAAAGACCTAGAATTCTCAGGGAGAAAAAAAGAATTGTTTTAATTTTTGTTTGACATGATTGAACTAGGACTATGTTTCAAGTGTGTCTCATGTAACAACATAGAATGACTAATATAAAGTGAGATTAGAGGGAAGCCAGTTTAGGTGTTGTTCAGACTACTTTGGACATCTTTTAACAATTTCATTGGATTTATGACCTTGTGTGTATATGCCCAGTATCTAAAATGTCTCAAGAAGGGTAAACATGAAATGGTTAACAAACAGTTTAGTGCATCTTCAGCAAATTGCATTTTAAACTTGTTTGAAAATACTGAACTGAAATTCTCTATTGGCTTGATATGTGACTACTGTTTTCCCAGATTAAATAGAGGAAAAAGTAGATTTTCAGTAAGGATATATTGCTTTGCATGGATCTGTTGAAACTACCTTTTTGGTTATTGAATGATGTAGTCAGTGCTTAGAGTTTGCTCAGTTTGTTATATACAGAAGTTAATTTTTTGTAGATTTATGTAATCAGTAATAATTTTGTATTTTTTTATTCCTACTGTTCAGATTTTTTTTACCACTTAATAGATTTTTTTTCCTGTATTTTACAGAAAGTAAATGAAGCAAGGGAGACACAACGTGAATATTATGAGAAAGAGCTGGTAAAATTGCAAGCAAGACTGGAAGGAGAGGCTGCACAGTTAAAAGAGGCTCATTCCAAGACCTTAGAAGAGCTGGCATGGAAACACCATACTGCGATTGAGGCTGCACACAGTAATGCTAATAAGGATAAGAAGAAACTGCAGATGGTAGGCTTGTGTTTTCTTAGTAATCAAATACATTAGAAAAATCAAATGTTATAGTTTGAATCTTGTACTGCATGGTTTTGGCATGTTTAATTTGGAATTACCTGCAGGTCTGCTGGGCCTCTGAAGAAACTGCTTAGCCTTTATTAAAATAACAAATGTCTTGCAAAAAACCCACTTGTACTGTCATTTGCATACAGAAGTGAAACTCTCAACTTATGCAACTTTCTTTTCAACTATAGTTGTTTTTTTCCTGGGATTTGTGACCCGTATTCAGAAGGGTTGGTGTATCAATCAAGATCAATTCTGAAGGAGGTGAAAGATTATATTATTATAACATGTATTTAAAATTTTCATAGGCAGTCCAGAAAGCCAGAGGCACTACCTTAGGACTTGGCTATATGTTGTTTTTCTTGTTATTAAAATAATGTAGAGAATAAAATGAAATATATCAAAAAATGTTTTTTCTTAAATCTTTAAACTAGCTGAAATAGGGAGCACTCCTATAAATGTGACAAATGTGAAATGATTTTCACAGGGGAAAACTAACTATGAAAATAAGTTAAGATTAAGATCTGGGTAAATCTTAATCAGATTTCACTGATCTTAAATCTTAGTCAGATTTTGCTGTCTCCTCTGTCAAACCTGTCTCACTAAGTACATATTTTGTGTTTGAGTAATCCAAGGAAGAAAGCAGTAAGGCTTAAATGCGAAGAAGAATTGAATTTATTATGAGGGAGAAGCATGGTTACAAGGAGCCTTGAGAGAGAGGATGTGAGGATTTATTAGGACTGGAAGCCTGGGAAATGCATCTGGTGTTTGGAAAATTCTGAAAAAAAAAATTAAAAAAAAAAAAAAAAAAAAAAAGGAATAGAAGAGAATTCTACAGAATTAGAATAGGACTCAATAAATAGCTTAAATATTTCTTTTTGCTTCAATTCTTCCATCTATAAAATGAGTTGTAAAAATGGCATCAGGAGGATTATGAAAATAGAGTTGCTAATAATTTTGCAGTATTGCACAGCTGTACTGACAAGTGTCATCAAAAGAACTAATTGCTCTGTTATCAGAATAGCGCCTAAATAGCACTAGTGGAATTTTGCAGACAGCAGATTTCAGCGTGAACAAGACAAACTGATCAAGTTTCATTGAGCAAGGAGCATTTGTCCTGCCTGGAGACTGATCTGGGACCAGTGAAGAAAACAGGCACTTGCTGAGTTACATGGTGTAGCAGAGTGTTAGTGACAGTGTAACCCTTTGTTTTGTCACTTTGTCCACCTTACACAGTGAAGGAAGAGATTGTGCCAGCAGTTTGCACAGAAATTATGTAATGCCTACCGCATACCCTAATGTAGTGCTAGAACTAACAAGCTACTAGGCTTAATGTGCTTACACTCCCCACAAAACACTTGAGGACTCTGTTTTTGGATGAGGACAGCTTGACCTCTGTTGCTTCTTGGAGTCAGCGGGATGACACTGCATTGCTGTTGTGCAGCTCCCCAGTTTTGCTTAAAGTTTTATACCTTTTTATGACTGTTTTTCTCTAATACATGAGCTCTCTCTCTCCCCCAACCCTGTCTCCACAATCTTACCATTACCTGCAGTTGTACTTCTTGTTTTGTCTCATCTCTGGTCTTTGTATTTTCATAGCTGTTCTGAGATATTACTGATTTCTCAGAAACTTGAGCCCAGGGCTACACAGAGGCACTGAATGAATGCTAAGCCTTGCATTACAGCTGAGCCCCTAGGAAGGAGTTAATAAAGAAGCCTGTAGCTGCATAGAAAACATTGAAGTGGTGTATGACATGACTGGAGCACCTTGTTTGACAACCTTAATTTTCTTCAATAAAATATCATGGCATAATAAATTATATAGGATATTCCACTGAAATATGTAATAAAGTTCTTAATTTTAATATGTTTCCCTTACAGTATTTTGTGAAAGAAATTGTTCTTCTGAAAATGTATTCTGAATATTAATAAAGCTGGAGCATATATTTGTAGTTGTTCTTTAAAAAGAGAAATGTTTCTAACACCCATATACAGCATAGGCTCACATAAGGAAAATATAGTTCATTCAACAGTTACTTTCAGAATTTGACTGTTACACCAGAGACTGAATGAAGACAGAGGTGTTTGTTACTTGACTCAAGTTAAACTTGAAAACTAATTGCTGATTTCTTTTGATTCTATGTAAACTTTATACATATGGTGTAGGCTTTTTTTTTTTGTTTATTGTAACATTTGTTTATTTAAAAACTTCAGAGCTCATTCTGGATTTTAAGATACACTGTTTTCTGTGAGGATTACATGTAGGAAGTAGATGGCTAAAGGCTGAAGGGCATGCATATTATCGGTGTAATTTTATAAAAACTGAAAACTTCTGTCAATTCAGATTGAAAAACTGCAAGTAGATAATAGTTTTAATGATTCTAATAATTAAATGATAAGAAAGTCTTGTTTCCTTTGTGATTAACCAAGGGTGTTGTATTATAAAATAAATGGAAATATTAAGACATCCCTTGTAACAGGAAATAAATATTCATGTTTTATGAATTTAAGGAAAGGGTGATTTTTTGTTGAGATCAAGAATATTTGTCAGTAATAATCATTTTTGTGTGGCACAACTGTACTTTGCAATGACTGTATGACACATATTTAATATTTTTTCCATCCTATTTCTGAAGGAGTTGGAGCAGCAGTTTGAGAAGGAGAAACTGCATTTGGAGGATGATAAGAATCAGCTCCGACAGCAGCTGGAAAACATGAAGGAAGAGCTGACAACAAAACTGAGTTCTGCCAATCAGGAGGCAAGGGTTAACTTTATTGTTTCAGCTATGTGTCCTTTTTGCTAGACCACATTTCATCAGTAGTGATCTTGTTCTTAGAGTCCAGGACAGAGGTAGGACTATGTATACTCTTCTGTCTGTTTAGTGCCTTATTTCTGTTTAAAATCGACCGTTCTTCAAAGATGATGAATTACTTGACTGCTTCTGAGCATTGATTTTTGCTGTGCTTTACAAAATTAACAAAGCAAGAGATGGAGGTATAAAACAGTTGATGTAAACAGCTTTTCATTTGTAACTCTGCTTGTATTCTCATTAGGTACACAGACTCCTACACTAAATATGTTAGGAGACAGAAAATTAACAGCGTTTAAACCCATATTTAGTTACAGTTGACATATGGGAAATTCTGGTCAGCTGCCTGGCTTGAAAATTATCTTCATATACTTTCATCAAAAGATTATGTGAAGTACTTACAGTAAGACCCAAATTATTTGCAATGTTTTGTTATATGCAATCAATGTTAAATGTATCATATTTCAATGCAGTTTTAATTTTTGAGTTTGAAATCACTACCTTTTCATAATATAATATTTTTATACTAGGGATATATTCTTCTTATATCAAGAACAACAATCCATTCTTCTCTGAAACTTTTGCCTCATTCCCAGAAAATAATTAATCAGCTTCATTGTACAGCAAGCCCTGCATATGATTTAGTGTGTGTCTTAAGTCAGACCAAAGCATGAATTCAAGTACTATTTTGCAGCAACGTTTTTCATTATTGTTTTCCATACAGTGCAAGGTCTGGAGAGAACAGGTATCTTATTCTGGTGGCTTGCAAAATGCACAAATTCTAAATTAGCTTAAGAACAAAACTGCTTGTTTTTAATGTGATAAAAGGGACGGACTGCCCTTCTGAAAGTATAGAGTAACTTACTAAAGTATAGCTTTTATGTGTTAATATATTATATAGTGCTGTATTAATATATCGATACATTACTATATTAGCATACATGATAATGTATTAAATTATTATAAATTACTGTACATATTCTGAAAATACATATTAATATATAATTCCAGAGTAGTACCTATCAGATAGATAGATATGACAGAGATTATATACTACCAGAGCAGCTGAACCTCCCATCTTTGGAGTTAAGCAGCACTGATGATTGGTCAGTCATCAGTAACTTTTAAGCAGGAGACTGTGCTTCCTTCTGATGGATGCACTTTGCCAGTGCATCCAAGCTTAGACAAGGTTCTAATTGAAGCTGGAACTGCTCCTGCTCTTTTAACAGTATGCTTACCTGCATTCACCTTGATGAAAATATGATGTATTAGTTATTTATGATAACAAAATCATACACAACCTTATTTTCATTTAAAAATTAAGGAAAGTCTTGTTATTTCTGTTTAGCTGTAACTTCTCTGTTGTATACTACCTTTCCTTGTAGCTGGATTAGATTGGAGGAGTGCACTGTTGTCATTCTATTGTCACTCAGCACTGTAGGCTTAAATTTAGTTACTCTTTCTTAGCTTCTCTTGGGTTCCTGAGCAATAAACTTGCTCTTTCCTTGAAGGAAATAACTTCAGATGCTTTAAGAATGAGTTTTTGTTATCTTAACAGCTATGAAGTACAGGCTTGAAAAATGCACCAGCACACTGAATACAGAAAACAGAATTAAGAAAACAGGTGCATATCTAAGGGAATTGAAGACTAACAAACTAAGATAATGAATTAGTGCCAGCTGCTATTTAGTATTTGAGTTTATATACATTCCTATGCTAAGATAAATATAGTATAGTGTATATTGCATGTTGAAAGAATAAGAAAAAATGTACAGGCAATAAATTTGTGGTGGTCTGTAAATCCACTCCATGTAGTACAGAAGAGATTTGTTTTGTTTTATTACTAAGTTTATGTTGAGCACATGAAAGAAGTGCTTCACTTGCAGCCACAGTTTACCCTTAGGTCCCTATTGACAACTGACGACAGTTTTTCAATGCCTTCACTGACCTGGAAAAACTTCCCTATGTGTCTGGCACATCATTAGTTTAGCTCTTGCATTGCTACTGTTGCTTCATTTTTTTGGTTTGTTTCAAATTATGGAAGTCATTAGCGCTGGGCATGTATTTATTACTTTCTGTGGATGTTAGCTTAGTTCTAGTTTCCCTGCTGAGAAAGCTGCTTTTGAACCCATGCCATCCTCTTTTCTTTCTGATGGACTGTTTGGTGGAAATTATCTTGGCGAAGAGATGAGAAAGATTCAAGCCTCATTAGGCTTGCTCCTAGTGCTAAGCTATTTAAGAACAGTGTAATCTGAAATACTTGCCAGAGATTTTTTTTGAGAGTTGGGGTTAAGTCAAGATTGTGGCTTTCTCAAATGTATCTCAGGATGAGGCTAGCTTTTGGCTCTACAGATTTGTTTCCTTTCACTGTAGACCAGCCAAGACCTTTTAGAAAGATGCTTTGTTTGAGTCACTTGACAGAGTAATCTAAGGACTTGCTGTCTCCGTACAAAGGATTTCTGATGACTTTACTAAGGAACATGTTAAACAGCCTCCAACATTGCTTTGTCAACAGCATTAATATATCTTTAGCCCTAAGAGTGGAATTCCTGCATGCCCCTGTGTCCTTTAGATCTGCAGGACTGCTGTTCATGTTTCATGCAGATATGTAGATAACAGTGCACATCCAGAATATAAGTACAGCTTTAAGGGCAGTTTTTCATGAAGGAATGCTTCTCAAGGTAGTAGTGCTTTGTAGGGAATTACTAGTTGTTTGAATGTAATGCAAAAGAGCACAGAGACAAGCACTCAAGTTTACATTAGTTTTTCTCTGAGAACTGTCATGCCAAAGAAATTTTTGATTCCTTTCTGAAAGGAAAGGAGGAGATCCTCTTTTTAAACACTTCACGGTTGCCTGCAGAGGGAGAGTTACAGGCGGGAGGAGTGGTGCCTCTGGGTATATTATAAACAGTATGTGCATATAATTATTCTGAAAAGCAGAAAGAGTGGTTGTAACTCTTACCTGTTCATGCCTGCAAACCAAAGAAGGGACACTTGTCCCATTGTGAAGGAAATTTATCTCAACATACAAAGGCAATGGCATAGACTGCTGCTTCTGCAACAACTTCAGTTCCAATTAGCTGCTGTTCTTTGGTCCCCCCTGACTCCCATTAGTCAGTTTTTCTAGCCTACATACTTCAAAGGCTTTTTTTCCCCCCCTGTAGCTGGTGAACAATATTCAATCTCTAATATTTTTATTTGAAGCAAAGAAGTATAGTATCATCATTTTGCAGATGAGGAGCTGAAGCACGAACAGGCAGGAAAAAGTGTATTGTTACATAGCAGTTAAGGAGATTATCACATTACACTCTACAGGTATTAGACTGATCTTTAACCAGCCTAATTTGTGGACAGCTAGCAATCTGAAAACAGAAAAATGTATGTGTAGCACAAGTTAATTTATGTATTGGAATAGAGTTTATATATTTTGAAATAATTCTCATTAATTTGCATAAAACATACTTTCTCACAGTAAAGTTAGAGACGATTTCAGATCTTTTATGTAACCATGCAAAGTGCATCAAACACATGTTGGATATTTTATTTTTTTAATTGTAGCAATCCTTTAAGTGAGTCTTTGATTTTAGAATATTACAGGAATTTGTTTTCAGGTACAGAAACATTGTGGTATTAAAGGAGAACAGGCTGTGCAACTAAAAATTTGCTTAGTTCAGCATTAGAAAACACTGGAAGAAAATGAAACCAGGTTGTCTTGGCTGCCAGTAGTAGTTATTATGGAAATCACAGCTTTCTTTGTTTTATCATAGGTGTGTCGTTTGCAAGACCTAGTGCGAAAAAGTGAGCAAGGTCTTGGGACTGCAGAAGGACATATCTCCAGTCTTCAAGAAGCTCAGGAAATACTCCAGAAAGAACTAGAACTAACTAGAGCAAGACTGCGAGAGACCACAGATTCATTGTATAGTGTTGAGGTAACCGTAATGCTGGAGAATAAATTGTGCAAAGCACAGTCACAGTGATTTTGGTCTTGTTTTTAAAAGGGCGAGAAGTATTGTGGTGTACACATTATTGAAGGAGCCTCATATCTCATTAAAAGAGAGATTCCTATTTCAGGCACAGAAGAGGGTTAATTGTTTTGGGGTGGGTGGTTTTTTTGTTGTCAGAAAATATTTAGTATTTTAACAGGTAGTGCTGCAAGCGCATGTTTCTGTGTTTAATATAAATAGTAACTGTGCCAAAGTATGTTCAGAGGCTTGATACAAATTCACAAGAATGTAAGGAGGATGTGTGTTACAACATTTCTATTTCAGATAGTCATATCTTGCTGCAAAACAAGTTCCAGAGTTTACTGGCTCTAGAATTCACTGAAACCTTTTTAATGTTTTCCTTAAGTAGTGGGACTACTCATTTCAGTCTCAAATTCAGAATTTCAGTAGAGACTTGAGGATAGTTTAAAGATATCTTTTGAAAGATAGCAGACTGTCACTTAGAAAATGTGATCACTTTATACTATTGAAGCAATTAATTTGTCTAGACACAAATATATTGTCATTTTAATTGGCTTAGCTGGAACTAGAACTGTCAATTAGTCTGTCAATATCTCACTGACTGTAATACTAAGTAAGCATTTCCTTTTTCTTTCCTCAGAAAATAATGTACATATTACAAGATCACAGAAATGTTTGAAGTAGAATACCAAATATTAAAAAAAAAAAAAATTAACTGAAACTGTTTTCATATTTTTTATAACGAAACCAGCCTGAAGCAGGATATTGGTATTTTTTTTAATTTCTTCCATTTGGTCATTTGATCATTTGATGATTTCATTTGGTCATTATGTGTGCACCATATTACAGTTTATAACATCCTCTGTATTTTCTATAGTTTCTCTAAGTGTTCTTATGAACTAGTATTGCTTTCTTCACCTATTAAAACATCTAAATATTCATATATAGCACCTTACTGACACTAGCATTTATATTAACAGATTTTAAAATATATAAAAATGCTACATTTTAAAAAGTCCTATTAAATTTAGAGGGCCATGTTTGCTTCTCATGTGTGAAACAAGCACTGCTGAATAACATTCATGTAAGTATGATTTCTAGGTAGTACCTAATACTATTCTAGTCTGGTAAAACTTGAACAAAAATTGACTGGAATTTTAAAGGTAGTGTTTTCTGTGTTCAGACCGTGTAAACCTTGTTTCTAGCAGGTTTGTCTAGTCAAGGAACAGGAATAAGGCATATGAACTTTGTATCAGTTACAGATACCTCATGCTTTGAAATGCAAATACTGACTATTTGGTGCTTGAAAAAATTTTAAAAAGACAATCCAAGCATTCTTGACAAGGACCTAAGCAACCTGAAGTTAGTCCTGCTTTGAATAGGACTTAATGATCTTTTGAGGTTCTTTGCAACATGAATTATTCTGTGGTTCAATGTAATGGTATTTGAAAAGATTACTTCCAGAATGACTTACTGGAAAATTGCTTTTTATAGGAATGCAAACTTCTATTTCACAAGTAAGAAATATCAGCAGATGCATAGGCATTAATTGTGCATAATTAGGAATTACACACTGAAGAAGTTGTAGTTCATTTTACAAACCAATTGTAACTGGTATTTTTATTATAAATATATTCATTTAAGGTTTAAAATACGTTTTTGCTGCTGATCAGTGTCTATTGTAAAGTTTGTGTTTGCAGGGAGAACTAGATCAGGAGAGACAACAGCATGAGGCAATGATTGCTGCCATGAGGGAAGAGGAAAAGTTCAAAGTTGACAGAATGGCACGTGACTTGGAGATAAAATGGACAGAAAATCTTCGGCAAGTATTTGTTTTTTCCCCTTTATTCTTTAATAACAAACAAACTATGCAAATGTACTATCAAATGAAACACAAAGCAAGTGTTTCTGTTATTATCTAAGATTTTCCAATTATTACTGAAGTCTTAATTCTTTTTCACTTCTTGCACAAGGTCCACTGCATTGTAGTTATTTGACCTTTGTTTTTAGACAGGAATGTAATAAGCTTCGTGAAGAGCTGAGGCTGCAGCACGAGGAGGATAAGAAGGCAGCCATGACTCAACTGTTGCAGCTGAAAGAACGTGAAAAAAATGCAGCAAGGGATGGATGGCAAAAAAAGGTTGAGGATCTTTTAGACCAGGTAACTATGGTGTCTTTGAGAATTGGAAAGCCATTAAAATTTAGCTGCAGGTGGTTTATTACCAATTAAATACAGTGAATTGGTTGTGATGTCTGACTTTGAAATTTAATTTCTTATCATAGTGCTTTTGAACCTAATTGTTATGAAATATATTAAACAATATATTAACATAATTTCATTATTATTATTCTTTATATCAAATGTGAATAAAACTTTACAGTTTTGGGAGTTGACAGTCTCATGTCTCACTGTAAGATTTTTTTGATTCTCTCTGCTCACCTGTTCTACTGTTCTACCTGTTCAAAGCTAATTGTTTGGACTCAGAGGTATCCTTTATCCTAACAAAAATACTAATTCCTTATCTTTACAAGAAAAACACAGTACAAGTCACTGAAAAGTCAAAATGCCCCTCAGTTTCTATGACACATTTATTACAGCTGTGTCTTGTAAGTGATTTTGAATGTTACTTTGGGATAATTTTTTATAAATACTGAGGTTTTTTGATGGCAACTCGTATTTATAATCTCAGTTACGTTAGATAAAGAAAATACTTGCTTTGTACTGGTTTTATTTACTCCAGTTTTAAGGAGTAGCTGATAATGAACAAATACATTTTAAAGTAAGAGAAACAGATTTTGGAACTCATTAAATGACTGTGATTTCAGGATGTTATTGTGAGATGGCTTTTAATTTGCTATCTAATTGGAGAAGGCTAATAACTAAACACACACTTGATTATACAGCCTCTTATAGGAGGATGTAACAATATATTTTGCTGACAGGGGAATTTAAGCTTGTGAAATCTTGTGGTTTAGGCTCATAAAAGCTGGAGGTTTTCGAAGTTCTTGGTTTGTTACTTTTTGCAACATTAACCTAATAAGACTTGGGCTCATTTGATTTTAAGTTTCACATTACACAATCCCCATGCTTCATTTACTGTCTTTACTTTTATGTATAAATAGCATTTTGTCTTGAAAGGGATATATTAAACTTCCTGTAGTTTTAGCATAATTTAAAAATACTTCATAGTCTCTTCGAATAATCTCATTTAGGGCTCAATTATCCTCGTAGTGAGGTTTTTCTTTAGACAGGATGTTCTCTGTATCAGTTTATGATCATTGTCTCTCATTACCTTGTTGTATGCCACTCTAACAAGGCTGGATCCACTTTCTCTGCAACCTCCTTATAGGTACTGGAAAGCTATTAAGTCCCACAAAACCTTCTCTTCTTTAGACTGAACAGTTTCCTCAGAAGGATATAGGTTACAGTCCCAGCCATCTTGGTGGTAGCTCTGCACTGAACACTATCAAGTTTATCAACATATCAACATGTGTCTTGTACCAAAGATGAATGGAGGAGAAGACAAAATATGCCCTCCAGGTGGTGTGCAGTAAGTGCCAAGTTGGGGGGACTGATTCCTTCCCCTCAAAGCACTGGTTGCTGCTACAGCCCAGTATGCTGCTGGCATTCACTGCTGCCAGGCCACACTGCTGATTCGTGTTTAGCTCACTGCCAACTAGGTCATGCAAAGCACATCTGTAAGCCAGTGTGGACCAGTGCAGGGCTTTAGTCCATCCCATGTAAAGGACTTTGCATTTGCCCTTGTTGAATTTTGTGATGTTCCCATCAGCCCATACCTATAACCTTTATAGGTCCCTCTGAATGGCAGCCCTGCTGTTCAATGTATTGTGTCCTCTCCACTGTGTCATCCTCTATCTTCTACTCTTCCTGGTTTGGTGTCATCCACAAACTCCATAGGGATACTCCTCCTCCAGATCATTGATAAGGTACTGAAATGAGCGGTCCAGGAAAAGACATCTTAGAAACTCTACAGTAAACTAGAATGGTCTCAGATACTGTGCTGTAAAATTGTGTATTTGTTACACCCAGCCCTGGTTTTCGTTCGTGGGAAGATGCATTTAAAACCCATTTGAAAGGCATGAAGCCTGTGTAAAAATCAGGAAGAGAGAAGGGATTCAGCTCCTCTTTCTGCAATTCAGATTTTTACACTCAAAATATAGTCTGGTCTATACTAGTAATATTATACAATGATTTATGAAAACAATACAAGATCAGGGTCTCTGCTAAATCATTTGTAAACTCCTGCCTTGACAAAAAATGTGGCCTACGTGGGTTCTTTATGCTGCGAGAGTGTCTAGAGCTTCAACATATAGTTGCATAAGTGCTTTTCAGAAATGTTGAATTCAGAAATGAAATGCTCATCCATACAGGTATATAATTTTTTATTATGTATTGATGCATCTCTAATTTGATTTAAAAACAAGCTATAAAAATGTGTATCACCTAACTCAAAGTACAGGAATGTACTTTGTACTTTTTGAATGTACACAGGAATGTGTTTGAAGTATTGTAAAAACAGGTTTAAATATAGTTACTTAAACTGTGGAAATTTACAACAGAGTATGCCCACCTTGGAATGCTGTTCACTCATGCTGGAAAAACTGAATGAAGAGACACAGCTATAAATGTTAACAATTAAAAAACCCCAAACAGTTCAATCAAAAAATTTATGCCCATAAAACATACTAAGCTGACTTGGCGTTTTTTTTGATTATGTTATACTAATCTATAAATTTCTGCCACTTCTTTTTTTGTTGCATGTTTGATGCATAAAGCTAGGTAATAGTTTTGTTTTTATACCAGTAAAAATGATAAGTGGTGCCTTATAGAATGTATTTAGGATTATTGTTATTCTAACAGTATAGCTTTGTTATGAGTAAAATAATTTTCTTGAGATAAAATACTATTCAGCTGATTCTTGCCAGTTACAAATCCTCACCATCTACAGTTAAATGTGGTTGGTTGGTAGTTTAACTAGATCAGTGTCTAGAGACCAAGTGTGTAGTTCTTATTGCTGATATGAGAAATTGGTCTGGAATACAAAAAAAGAAAGTGCTTTTCCTTTTTTTTCCTCTGTAAATTGCACGTAGTACTTCTACATCAATCCATGTGAGAGTTTCATCATGAAATATGCAGTGAATTTGGATGTGCTAGCTTGTTTCCGTTCCTCTTAGCTGTATAATGGGGTTTTAACACTTCTCTTAAAAACATTTTACTGCTGAAAAAGCTTCAGCCATGGATAAAATAGCAGGAATTTTCTTTTTTTAAAGCGTATGTTCTGTCTCTTGCCTGTCTGTCTTGTGCAACCTTCAATTCTGGGTACCAAAATGTACAGCTTAAGAATTCCATTCTTCTTATCTGTTTCTTCTTGTGATAACTGTTTCTTTCTGTAAGCTGAATCAAGTATCCTCATTGTGGATGGGCTTTTCTATATTTGAGCAAATATTGGTTCTCCCATTTTCATTACTTTTCAATAACACGTTTCAGTAAATTAAATATTTTTGTCAGCATTTTTCCCATTGTAGCTTTTCCATTCTGATGTAGCTTCACGTATGACCAAGAATTAGTATGACATTCTTCTTTTTAAACTTTGTGAACTTTTCACAGCAGAATATAAGTCTTCTATTAATAGAAATATCAGAACTAGTACAGTGAGAATTGGTAAAAGTATACTACATAGGCTTTCATAGCTTGTGTATTTTTCCTACTGCAAAGATTCTCTTCTTTTTTGCAAAATATGTTGAAATTTCCTTTTTAAACTGTCAAAGTAAATAGGAGAAAGTTTGACTTACATAAAAATGTAAATATTTCCTTCTGATGTAGACATTATTCAGATTTTAGTTATCAGAAAAGTCCAAACTCAATCTTACAATACTGGCCTTACAATCCTGAGTATGCTCTTGTTCATGAAGTGGAGTGCTGAGAAAAGTCATGAGCTCCTGTGAACATCTGTAAATGACTGTTGATCAGGCTTCATTTGGAGGCCATTTTTGCTCCATCTTTACTTGCCCATGTGGAGGTGTTCATTGCAGAGCTGATGTGCATCCGCATTAGCAGAATCAGGAAACTCTCCTTTCTTTCCTAGTGAAAGGATAACTGGTGTATTCCACAGCCTGGGTAATCCTTGCAATAGTAGATTTGCTCTCAAATGGATGCTGGAAATTTCTATGAGAAATAGCCAACATATACCCTGTATCAGTTTCCCAAAAGAAGGGAGATAAACTTTCAGCACAGAATCATTTTACTCAGCTTCCTGTCACTTGATATTGTCCTGAACACATTGTCTAAAGGCTTGTCTGTCAAAAACAGAGTGGAGGTAAATTTCAAGTAACTCCCTCCTAATTCACAATTCTTGTATTCAGGAATACTAGTAAGGCTACCATGACATCTAGTGGATGGCAAGGGATTTTGGACAAGAATTAAAAAGCACTTAAAAATCTAAAATGCTGAAATTCAAAAGAACAAAAAGGAAAATCATACCAAGGAAGGAGAAAAGAACAGAGAGCACCTGGAGTGCAGTTCAGGGTAAGGTTTTTTGCCTCTTCTTTCATCTCTAGATATCTGTTTTTCCAAAGAAGCATGCTTTCTTTGACTCCTGAAAATTTTGACAAGTTAGTACAGCTCTCAAAACTGTGGTCTTAATGGGTTGGTGCTGCAATTCACACAGGCCTCACAGAGAATCAGGGGAGATATGGAAGTTTCTGCCTAGATCCAGTGTCTGTGTGCATCCTGCCACTCACCACTGATTTGGAAGACTGGTACTCCTGTATTCTAAGTGAGTGTCCTAGTTACAGGGGCCAGGACCAGTTTATCACTATGTGGGTATAACCAAAACGGTGTATTCTACGTCCTCTGTGCCATTTCTGATTAATTGTCAATGGATTGTTGGCAGCAGCTGCCCAGGGCACACCTGACCCCTCAGGCAACAAGCTGTGTGTTAAAGAACCCTGTGAGGAATGGGAATGTTTCTGTCTTCACACCAGTGACTTGGCTGCCTCTGGGGCGGCATTAGTACCTTCACACCCAGCCTGAGGGGCCATGTCTGCTAATGGACCATTAGGGATTGGCACAACAGGCCGTTGAAACGACCTAGACAATCAAAGATTCCAAAAATATTCCATGACACAGAGTAAATCACTCATTGTGAAACTCCCCACCCTGAGGGTGGTACTGGACATTCCCACCTGAACCTCAGCACATAAAATTCTGGGGTTTGGGACTTCTGGTACCGCTTGTCAGATCCAGAGGCAGACCAGAACCTCAACAGGACTGCGACTGCCACTCTTGACAAGCCTGCAACCATCATCCTCACTAGGTCTTTCCTTTTATTTTGTACCCAGGGGAACCATGTGATGGTCAGCATAGGGACTAACAAACACCATTCTGTTCTTGTCCCAGGGTGCTGGGTTACACATCTGTCTTTGTGGGTTAAGACCAGTTTTCTCTGTATCACTGCACTTACTGTAATTTTTTTAGTAAATCATAACTCTGACTTGTAATCTCTCTTGAGTTGGGTTAATATCTCGTGCTACTTTACTTTTAAACCAGCACAGTGGAACATCTATGCTTTAAGGGAGTCAGAAATTAGTGTATATGACATGTAGATAATCATGTAGTCCAGAGTCACTGCAGTCCTGAGGGCCAGCTATTGAGGATGCTTCCCTTGGTTTCATGACTGTCTACTTCTCAAAAGGGAAACCCCCTTGTTCTGAGCTCTCTATTCTGTACAGTGATCCTGATGATTAGTTGGTGCATTTTTTCTGTCCACACTGGTCATTATAATTTTGTCTGATGCTTGAACATGAAAACAAATGCCTAACATTCAGCTGTTTGTCATGAGCCTTTCATTTTGGTGAGCCCATTCAGCCCACACCACGCCTTCATCATTATTCTACTCTTTGTTTAAAAGATTCTGAATATAATGGGGGAAATTCATTAAAGACCATTTACAATTAAGAGCTACTCAGCAATACAGACAAACAAAAGAAACAGAACAAATCAATGTTTTCAAAGTATTTTCAGTAGGACATGGTAGGAATGCTAACAAATGTGCGTTTCTTGCTCTGTTATAGAATGAATGTGTTACTGGACTTTTAAAATCTCTTTTAGTTTCTTCTTAATTTCATTTTTTTTTCTCCCATGGTATTATGTTTAATGGAATTTAAAAATATATGTGGGCTGTGTTTGAAGTTGATATCTTCATATCCAAAGACAGTTGTCTCTCTGATCCTAAACTTCTAATGAAATTGAATGTCACTAGTTTTTGTTTGGTAGTAAATCTGGAGGAGAGGGAAAAACTGTTTTAATTCTATTTGTCAATAGATGAAAAGAACATTAAATTCTTAGTACCGTATGTAATAAATGATGCATGAGTGAAGAGTTTAATTTGATATTTGAAAGTTTACACTTCCAAAACTGAAAAATAGAAATCTAAGTCAAATCCAACAGTAATACCATCCCCCAAACAAAATTTTAATCCTCTATTTGTGTATGTATTACCCTTAGCCTCTTTGCTCCATACTTGCTCAAATATCTTTTGCTTTTGGTTTAAAACCAATAAAAACAGCAGACCCTGGAAGGAATGAGAGAGAACTTATCAGGTGGGGCAAAATCTGTTTGACATTCAGCAGAATAATAGAATTCTAGATTAAAGGCAGTGATACCTCTGTCTTCCAGGAAGAATTAGTCAAGGTGTGTATATAGACTCTAAAATCCTGACCGTATCATGACAAATGAAATTAAATTCTAGTACCATTCCAAAACCTTTAAAAATTATCAGGAGATTCAAATGGTCCTGTTTTTCCTCTGACCATTGAACCTGCAGATTAAAAGTCTGTCAGATTAAAAGAATGCATTCCAAAATCCAAATGGATACAAATATGCAAATCATCTAGGCCAACCCAAGCCATTTTGTGATTTTTGCCTTGAAGTTTGATGGACTCCTACAACTGGAAAAGAGAAGAGCTCCATCTTTCTAAAGCAATAGGGTAAGTTCCCCACCCTGTGATACCCTGGAAGGCAGCTCCTTCCCTCATAGTTGCTACAAAACCAGGAGGAAATCAGGACCAATTAGACCCTGTGGTAGTCACAAATTTTAGAATATCATCTATATACTTCATTTTCCTCATCAGAAAACTGTTGGGTTTCGAGATAGAGAAAGCACTCCAAATGTTGCTTTTCCTTACCGGTCGCAGAGAGCAAACTTTGATGTAGCTCTTCAATTTCTAGCATGTCACAAGCCTCGAGCCAAGTACAAAACGTTGTAGTAGCAAACAGCTGCTTTCCAAATCTCTGCGGAGTCATCTGTCGCGTAAGCACTGCGCAGCCAGAGACTGCACATCTGCTGACAAATCAGTCTCGCTCTCCAGATGAAAGACGTATCTTGAGGGAGAGTTTTAGGGTTGTTGTTGCCGTTATTAGCTGGATAAAATGGACTTACGCCAAAGGTCCCTTCGGCTTCTTCGCCAGGCACCTCAGAAATTAGTTTCCTTTACTATGGTATGATGGATGCACATAGTGTTTCTTCTTCAGAAAGGTAAGCAGCATCTATGGGAGGTCATTCTTAAAGTGAAGCAAAGATTGTGTAGTAGTCTAGATCTGCTTTGATAAAACAGATAGAGTAGGACCTTTCCCAGTTAGGGTCTCAGGTTTTACTCAAGAATTCCTGTTTGTCAGCAGTATTCTGAAAATGCAGTAAACTGTACCACAAAATCAGACTGTGACACAATTTGACATTGAAATGTCAGTGAGGAAAAAGTGTTATGTAACTGATCTTTGGGTGATGTGAGGACTGATGCTGAAATTCGGTGTCAGGCCTCTCTAATCTGATTGAAACTAGTTTTTAGTCCAGAGAAACAATGCAATTAGAGAACTTCCATGAGTTCAATAACTTAACGTCTTGCAGAAAACAAGGTAACTGAATGGAAATGTGAAAATGTCACTGATGCAGTAAATGTCCTTCTTGAGGAAAATGACACCATTTCATCACTAAATATGGCCCTGTGACAGTTGTGAAGGGCTACAAGCAATTGTTCACTACAGTAAGCAAACCTACAGCTTGAACAGTTTCAAGTCACTGAATCTCTGCTTTACTGCAACACAGATTGGCCCAACTAAGTTGCAAATTCAGTTCTTTTAGGAGAGGTCTTGAAAAAGAGATGGGAATACCAGTCTTGTCCCATATATTGTGTACAAAATCTTTTGGTCCTGCTGAATAGCCTGCAATGATCAGTGGGTCCTAAAGATGCTGCATATGAAGATGCATGTTCTACTCTCTGCTGCATCTCTCTCTGCTGTTCCTCTGGGTCATGATGAAGTTCTCTTGGTTACCCCCAAGCATTAGCTGTGAATATGCTGAGGGTGGAGAAGATAATACTTCTACTGAAAAATGAGACAGCAAAATCAAGTAAAATCAGGTTACCTAATACCTATGTACCATACAGAGATGTGTTTTCAGAAGTTCCCGTACTTCCAAGAAACAAATCAATTCACTTGTATACCCCGTATCTACGCACTGATTTCAAAGAGAATTGAGCAAGGACTTCTTATACCACAGTAACATCACAAACCAAATGAATTCCAGCCTGCAGAAACAGAGTGATAGTTAAACCCACTTTCTCCCTTGTTTGGTTTTTTTTTTTCCTCATCACTTTTCCCATCATTGAAATACAGACTAATAATTATGCCTGCATTCTTTTTGCTTCTTAACACTTTTTCTCCATGGAACATGGACCTTGCTGTGGAAGTGCTCATAAGGATGTTTTGAATTTTTATGGAATTTCTTAATAATACTTAGGCCAGCATTATTTTGGAGTTCTGCATTCTGAATTTGTCCTGCATACTTTTCAGTGTGGAGCTGCCTCTGATTATGTTGTGAGACATGTTGGTGGAATCAGCCCCCATACCAATTGACCAGCCTATATAATTCTATAGTCCTATTCTATTGTGTATAGTTTTTAGGAAAATTATTTACTGTGTAATAAAGGATTAAAATAGTAGATTCTGGTCAGGTTTAGTCATAATCCTAGGGAATACGTATTTGATTTCAGTGATCAAACACCACTAACTGTTCTGAGATAAAGTAGGCCAGTTTTGATCTTTTCAAATATCCTTCAGTAATATTGTGCAAGCACACGTGTTTTTATCAAAATCTCATTTGACAATAAATTGAATACCATGAAAAATTCCTCTCAAGTATTACTTCTGTACAGGAACATTTATTGCCCATTGCCCAAGTTTGTTATCAAAGGTCTTTATTCCATTGCTACAATGACTGAATATCATCTTATTTTTACACTTCAAGATTTTTTGGAGACCTTTTGGTCTTTGCATTCTCTTGTTTTTGCCAATAAGATCTGAGCAGTTAGTTGTTCTGGGGTTGGGGTTTTTTTGAAAGATAATGGATGATCTCATTTCACAATCAGGAGATATGGGTTGCAGGATTGCTTTGGGTGATGTAGCCTAAAAAATCTGTGACAAATTTCACTGAAAAGTTTTGGTGCAGAGCTTTCACCAAGAGTTCATTTTAATTCCATCTGTTTTCCAGCTCTCTAGAAAACTTTTAAATTTGGTGAAATCACATGTATTAAAATGCTTATCCCATGTTAGTACTTCTGGTTATAAGATCAGTTTGATGGCAAAGCAAGGCCAATTTCTTTCAATTTCTTTCCTGGTGAAAGAAATCTGTTATTCTGCAAGTGGCAGGGGGCAACTCTCTTAAATGGCCTTTTTATAATAGGGTAGACCTCAGAATATAGCTTCCCAGAAGTACTTTTACTTGGTACTTCTCTTCACTGTAGAACAATGTGAACCCTTCTGCTTCAGGTGTAAAATCTAAATACTTCTTAATTGTACCACAGTACAGTCTAGATATGTCCACCAATATTAAGTCCAAAATGTTCTATAAACTTTTATTTTGCAAGAGATCATTCCTGCTCATAACAGCACCAAACAGATGGAAAAGGAAGCACAGCAAAATTAGGTTGATTTGTTCAGACTGGCACTGTCAAAATCCTGTGTTGGAATTGGAGCTGTTAGATGCCAGTGTGTTTTCTTGTCTGCTGGTGTATGGTGCCTCCTAGTGTTTCGCCCTTGCATAGAAAATTACTGCTTATAACTGTCACAATTTTAATTAGCTCATTTTGGATATTTCACAGTAATGTATTCTTATGTTGTGCCTTTTTGAAGATTCACGAGAATGAATAACAATTTCTTTTTTTGTTTTGGCAAAGTATTATCTAATAATTCCCACCTATAGGCTTCTAGGCTGGTGTCAAAATACCTGCTGTCTCCTGGAAAAAGCCCTGTTCTTGACTGATCTGTGCCAAAAGGGAAAAGTGGTCATGCTGAATTTGAAATTGCTCTCACTTAATTTCTGACAACTGTTCTGTGCATGTGTGTGCTTATCCCCATTGATTCATATAGAAAAACACACAGACACTTTTATATGTATATATGAATGATGTATATTATTTGTATCATCAGTAATATTCCATAGAGCATTTGCTCGGCAATATGTTGGGTTTTTTTTTTTGCTTTTCATTAGTAATCAACACTAGTATAAAGTGGTACATTAAATCATTTTATTGCTCGAGACTTTCGGGAAGAGTCTTCTATATACCTATTGTTCTGAATTTCAAGAAAAATAAAAGAAGCATTTTAATAGAAATGTCTTCTTTATGGGCTAATTTTCTGCCCATTAGCAGTGAAATTTGATCTTTAATATGATGTGTTTGGTATGCTTGTGATATTTCAGAGATGCAGCTGATTGTTGATTGCGTCCTTTTATAATGCCTTTTCTAAGAAGAATGCAAATTGGTGTACTTAATTATTTCATCCTGAAACTATTTACCATAAAGGAGAAGAGAAAACAAGTGAATAATTTCAAAAGCGTTTAGCTGTGTAATATGTGACTATATAGTAATGTTATGTGAAAGAGATAATACTATTTTGTGTGTCCAAAACATAACATGGAAAGCCACATCATTCTGTTCTGTGTTTGGTAGCTTATCTACTGAGTCAAAGAAACGCATTCATGTTTATTTTTCCAGATGGTTTCAACTTATTTTACTCTGATCAAAATATATTAATGTTCTATGTTTACCCTTCCTTATCCCTTTTTCTTTTACTTAGTTGATTTCTGAATGTTTTCCTTTATTCCTGTGATCTTTTCTTCATAGCGGCACTGTCTCGGTGAAGCTTTGCATAAATCTATCAGCAATGTAAGTGATTTGCACTTACAGCTTGTGAACAGGGCATGCTTGCACTAATCAGCCTGCATATCCTGTAGTACTGCTTTAGAGCTTTAGCCTATGAGATGGGAAACATGGTAATATTTGAGAGGAGAACGTGTGCCACTAGTTACGAAAAGCTTGTGTACTGCATCTGTTCATCTGTGTAACTGTGTACATATCATTGGGCATCAAACACTGTGTACATGGTCATAACATAAGCAGCATTTTTACATCATTGTTAACGCAAGCAAGCTTGTGGGCAGCGCAAAACGTGTGTTGCAGAGCTTTCTACAAAGCATGAGATTGATGCTCTCTTATAATTTGCAGTTTTGCAGTGCAAGTCTTAATTGTAGCCAAAATATTCTTTCTTTCTATTTTATTTTTAAAATTCTCACTGTTGTTTTTAATGCACTGAAAACCATGGGTAATAGTATTGGAAGTTCAGAGGATAGTGTGGAGAGCTATTTTCTTCAGTCCTCAGTACAGAGGTGTATAGAAGTGGTGGTCCAAAGACATGTAAAGGGAGGCACTAATGTTCTTAAAATAATGTTATCTCTTATATCTCTCAAGGCTTTTAGCGTACTGAATAATCAAACTAATGTTTAAAATTACGTGGTCTTCTAAAAAGACTCAGATTTTTAACTTTTTTGTACTTTCAACATCTAAAAAATTACTAGAAGGGTGGACTAATCTGACTTGCTTGTTAGCATCATTTAATCCTCATTGTCCTTTATTTTTTGTGTAGTCTATTGCTGCAAATAGACATGTCCAGACATTGACTCATTTCAGGCTGTGATCTTGCAGTCACTTTAATCTGATGAAAGTATGAACTGCTCTTGTGTATTCCTGATCTCTTCTAAGATGGCTTCCTGGGCAGATGTCAGACTTCTCTTGGTCATCTCAGTTAAAATGTTTCCTGCATTTCCAAGAAGGAAATTAAAAGAAAATTACTTGGCCCTTAGCCCATTCTCTGAATGTTTATAAATGATATACTGAAAATTACCAGAATTTGGAGCAGGAACTTAAATGAGAGACAGAGTTAACTTCAAGCCAAAATCACATTTTTTTCACATTATCTTAATAAAAATGTGGCTAAGTTACCATGGTTGACTCCATTTGAACATTAGCATGAAAGGCTTGTTTAGAGTATGGTGATTAAATGACCTAAGGTTCTGCAGGATTGAGCAGGACTTCCCTAGAATTGTACTTCCTGGTGGCTGTGGTGAATGAGACAGGACAGTGGTGAGAAAAGTGAGGGACAGAAACATGGTGAAAGGGACAAGTAAGAATGGGCAAAGCATTTGTCTCAGTGTTCTGCCAGAGGACTTAGAAGAGGAGGAACAGGATCTGAGTGAAGATTGTGGGATTTTCTTTGTATGAGATTTTTAAGCTATAATTTGTGTATAAATTTCCCACCTAGTGCAAAGAATTGGACTGGATAATCTCTTAAGACTATCCTAACTGCACATTCCGATGATACTAAAAATGGAGTTTGGAAGAAAGAGCAAAGAAGGAGAGGAAGAGATACTGGAGTATGGGATGAATAGAAGAGAAGAAATAGGGGTTCTAGAGTCAAGTTGCAGTAGTGGTCTCAGGGAAATAAACAAAGAAAACCCCCAAGTAAACCTCAGAGTTTATGGATGGTGGTTAAATAGGAACAGAAGTAATCTAAAGAAGTGTAAGTTATCTTAAAAGTACAGGGGAAAAAATAGACCTCCAGACAGGGTCTGGGTTTTGCTAGGCATGGTCTGGTAGAGAACTGGAAAATAAAGGCAAGGCTTACAGATGAAGAGAAGGACCCTGATAGGTATTGAGCTTACAGAGAGGTGGGGAAAGAGAGAAAGGCCAACAGTGAATGTGGGATGAATTAGAGTAGATGGGAATGTGAGTAGACCAGAGGAAAGTTGAGATAAATTATTTTTCCTGGAAAAGGAAGACAATAGCACATTACAATACTAGGAGATGATGCATATATGAAAATTCAGAGCTGGTCATGCTGGCAGTTGCATGGTGCAAACTCACCACATCAGAGGAGTGAGTTTCTAGAGATAAAGAGAAAAAAATATAGTCTGTGGTTAAGTTTTCATTTTTTGAAATAATGTGTGTGGTGATTTGTCTGACCAGCCTGACAGCCTTGGCCATGGTGTGCTGAAAGAGATCAGCCAAGAAGTTCTGGGGCTTCTGAGAAAACTAAAACTCCACTATATGAGTTTTTGTATAGATAAGTAACTAGTTGAAAAATAGATATTAGAGTGTTACCGCAGTGAGCAAAGATTGTCAATGGAGTTAACTGATGCACAACATATTTTATTTTGCAGGTTCTTAATGAATATGGTGGAAAACTTTGCAGCTTATAAAAGGTTATTCAGGGTGGGAAAAGGGCTGAAGAATTATAGAACAGCTGTAATAAGTGAAGGGACTTGGCAGCAGTGTGGCAGATGAAATTCAGTGTAGATAAATGCAAAGTGATACACAAGGAAAAAAAATTGTAACTTATTGTGTAAAATTATGAGCCTTGCCTTGACATGTTAAAACTAGAAAATACATCTGGGGACTATGGTATATAATGCCATGAAGACATCACCTTAGCACTCAGTAAGAGTCACAAAGGAAATAAAACATTAGGAATATAGAAGAGAAACAGAAAACAACATGTAAAACCATATAAATCACTATATAAAACCAGAGTTTACTCTCACTTCAAATACCTTATGCTGTTTTGGTCTCCTAATCTTAAAAAGAAATAGTAGAGAAGGGGTAAAAGGAAAAATGTGATCATAGGTATTTCATATCTTTCATACAAGGAACAACTAATTAAGTCAAAACAGTATAGGAAAGGGTGTAAGGAGGGAAATTATGGAGGTCTATACAAACATGAGTAGAATAGAGTAAATGAAAAAGGAACTTATTTTGACTCCTTTCCATTACAAGTATTGGAGATCATTGTGTCAAATTGGCATGTCTGCATGGAATTTGATACAGGATATTGTGGATACTAAAAGCTTTTGTGGGTTCAGATAATGGTTGTTAATATTTTTTCTGCCCTAAAATACCTCTTCTGGTTTGAGAAAGATTGCTGTATCCAGGTAGACTTTGGAGTTAAAGTCCCTATATTTATGCCTTAGCCTTTTTTTCCCAGGATAATCCTGGTTGGCTCATTCTGAAGACAGAACCAGAGATTATACAAAACTTTGGTCTGACACTGTACAATTTGTATGTGAAATTTATATTTAATGTACTTAGTAAAAAGTTTTACAAGTATGGTTCCCATTACAGAATGCAGTGTTCACTATACTCCTTTAATTGTAGTCAATCTGTTCCAAAGGTATCTGAAGCACAATAGTGTTGATATAGACCTGGTGAATTTGAAATACAGCGAGACGTGCTGATTTCATTTAAATTAATTTGCTTTTTATTTTGTTGTTGTTGTTGCTTTACTGCTTATTTTTCTGTAGCTTTTTTGTCAAATCTGCTTAAGCTGCGTCCTTCTGAAAAATAAACTAAACTCACATGTTTGACAAGAATGTTCATGCTGCAAGTTGTACTTGGTATGCTTCTGTTAATTTTTTGTTAAGTGTGGGTTTTAATGTTCTCTAACGCAATAAAATGATGTGCAATGTCGTTATTAATTTGTCATAATTAATTTTAAGATATGCTGAATCAAATGACACTATCAGACTTTCATTTATAATTCCATATTATGTAATGCTCTAAGGCTTGAAAAGTATTACCAATTCAAATTCTTTGTCACATGGAAATTTTATTTTCCTTTGAGTTACTGTAGCAAAATTCTCTTTTGGTTAAATCTTGTTTCCAGAATTGGAGGGTATCTCTCTTGTGTTTGCCTCTAAAGGGAATACAGATTTAGTACTTTCAGTCTGAAAAGATGGTATCTGATGTGAAGAACAAAGTGTAATATTATAAAAATAAAACTGGACTTTTCAAAGGAATACAGCATACTCTAATAGTTGTTGGATGAAAAGCATCATTTGTAAAATCAGGTCTTTCTAAGAAAATGAGTTATTTGTGACTCAGATATCTTAGATCTTGAAAATTAAGCATAAAAGTCACTCTCGTAGTCTTACTGAGCCAGGGTGTATGAGAGAGAAATCATCTAGTGCTACTTTGTATTTGTGATGTAGAATGTTATGCTGCCATCTCTTCCTAAATGAGAAAGCTACCAGTAAGATAGGACCATAACATATGAGATGGCTCAGCTGGTTAGAGCCTGGTGCTAACAACACCACTGTAGGGTTCAATCCCCATATGGGTCATCTCATCTAAGAGTTGGACTCGATGATCCTTGTGGGTTCCTTCCAACTCAGAATATTCTGTGATATATCTGTGATAAAAGATATAAAAAGCCATCAATGTAGATGTCGTAGGCTGTCCTCCCCTATCAAAGTGCAAGATAATCCTCAGAGAATGGATGTTCCCCTAAAGAATAGTTAAACCATCAAGTGGTTGATTTCAGACCTCGATAGTGTCATTTTTATTGATCGTTTATATAAAAACTGGAAATAATTTTTGGTAATTTGGCCATGAAAAATTGTTACAGGTGGTGCTATAATATGAACTGACCATTGTGATAACCCTTACAAAACCATTAAAATGTAATTATTATATCTCTGGCATATAATACTAACAACAAATTCAGTACATGGATGACATTGCTTGTCTGTCTTTCAACTAACACTGGCTTTAAATTTTCAAGTGTTTTCTTCTTTTGAATGTCTTCTTTATAGCTGATTTTGCTATTAATGACTAACAGATATTTGCTATTCTGTTGTGGGTTAGATCTCTTTACTGAAGCAGAATCTGGAGATGCAGCTTTCCCAGTCACAGAGCTCTTTGCAACAGTTACAAGCCCAGTTCAGTCAGGAGCGGCAGAGGCTGACCCAGGAGATCCAGGAGTTAGAAGAGGAGCATCAGCAAAGGCATAAGTCCCTTCAGGAAGCCCATATCCTTGCCTTTCAAAACATGGAAGAAACAAAAGAGCAAGAACAAAAGGCATGTTCATGTGGTTATTCAAAATTCTGTAGAGAATATTGCCATTTTAGCATTTTATATACACAGTTGAAATTAGTAAAGAAAAGTATCTGCGTAACTACTAAGTTTCCTTTTCAGCTGATGTATATGGGTAATACTGTTATCCAGTTAAATCTGAGCAAGGCATATTGAAAATTATCCCTAAAACTGGCACTCTTTCATGTGTTGCTTTGTATGCATGTCTATAGGTGTGCGTGTATAATATGTAAAATTATTATCATGTTCCTTTATGGTAGTTTGATATTGTTACCCTTAATATTACATTCTAGTTTTGATTTTGAGTGGGAATTTTCCATTACAGTTACCTAATTTTGCATGTGTTTTCTGTCAATTGACTCCTTTTCAATATATTTTGTTTTCATTATGTTGAAAATTGTATAAGCTATGTTCTGTAACTTGCAAGATAATTTTCATGTCCCACTCAAGACATTTTCTTAAAACTTTGACTAAAACTGCTTTAAGATTGAAATTTTGGCAGTGCATGGTACTTAAGGAGGGGGTGTCTTAAGGTTTTTTAAGTTCATATCTAGAGTGTACTTTTGCAGTCAATTTTCTCATTGTCTGCCTTTAATGTGTTTTGGTTCACATCATGGGTTAGTCTTGGAGCACGCAAGGTGGGTTCCTTGTGTTCGAAATCAAACCAGAAACTGTGCTTCAGGAACATTATTCTTCCTACAATTCGATAGGGAGTAAACATGGGCGACCTTAGGGGGGCGGAAAACCCCTCAATGTGCATTGAGTGCACACTAATCCCATCTATGGGTCTGCACCTTACTACATTGGTTGCTGTATGTATATCCAGAGATTGTTTTTTTCGTTTTTTCCAGCTGTGAGTGGAACAGGGCTTTTGTGCCCAGGTAATCATAATAACCATGAACCACTGAAAAGAAAAAAAACGTAGTAGTAGGATAAGAAAAGGAGTTAAATTAGTGCATTTTCAATAATTTAATAACTATGTCAATGACTACTTTTTGTTTTCAGTTCTTTATTGTGTAGTATTTTATAAATTCTGTAAGTTGGTACAGAATAAATGTTGCCAATTTTGATTTCATAGGAGTTAGAAGAACGGTTACAACAGAAGCACTCGGAAGAACTTCATGCACTGAAAGAAACACATAAACAAGCCATGGAGGGCTTTAAATTGGAGATGGAACAGGAACTTCAGACTCTACGATTTGAGCTGGAGGATGAAGGAAAAGCTATGTTAGGTATACCATTTTCAACTCTGACAGTGGGTCCAAAACCATTATTTCTACTCATGCAAATAGGATGCACATATATATATGTATGTGTGTGTATCAGAATACTATAATGTATCTCAGAGTCATTCAGTGTTGACCTAAATGTCCCTTTTAAAATCAGTATAAGCTTTAACAGGTAAGCCCAAACTGCTCACTTTTGAATTATCTTACCCTTATCCTGTCTTATCTAGGTTTTTTTGGAAGGAGTAAGTGACCAAAGATCCTGATGGAGAATGTTTCAGAAAGTAACAGGAGTAGAATGAGAGGACAGTTGCTCTAGCTGATTTAAATGGTCAGCCACAATCCTAGATGAAGCTGGGCTGTTACTGTTAATGTAACCATTTCCAAAATAAACTTTTCTGTTTGTTTGGTAACCAGCTTCCTTGCGCTCAGAGCTCAATCATCAACATGCAGCAGCGATTGACCAGCTAAGGCACAACCATCAACAAGAACTGGTAGCTGCCAAAATGGAGCTTGAAAGAAGCATAGAACTCGGCAGGCGACAGGTAAGGGGCATGGCTGGAAACTGACTGTAAAATGGCATGATCAGTATCTGTTTTTTTCTTACCTGGAGGCAAGAAGTGTTGTGAACAAACAACAAACATGGAATCCTTCAAAGTCACCTGGCACCAGCAGCTAATGCATTTCTACCAGTTTCCTAAACTTACTTGCTTAGCTTTTTCTTCCACTAACTTCATTCAAAGGCTACTAAAGGGGCCCCCATATCAAGGTAGTTTCCTCTCAGAAATGTGCAGCCATCTGGGAGCATATTGCCTTGCTGTGGGAGGTGAGTGCCCACTCTTGCAAAATTGTACTCATCCTCAGCTGCCAGCAGGATTTAAAAGGAAGAAGCTGTTTCTCTTTGAAGCCTAAGTGATATGGAAAAAGAAGTGGTTGCTTATAAGCAAATGATTGCTTCAAACTTAAGAGGTGTCTTAGTCAAATTGGAAAAGATAAATTAGCATATAAAGAAAACTGAGATGATGATGTAACAGCTTGCAACTACTTCTTAATAAAAAAAAAACACACAAAAAACCCCCAAATCAAACCCCGAAGTCAGTATGGACTACCTTTGCTTTCAGTAGCAAACTCATTCATTCACTTTCATTTTCACTTTAGACATAATCAGTTTTTCCACTGGCAACTAAAAAGTCAGTTTAATCTCTATTGAGAGGAAGCCAGATTCCTGGAAGTAAGAGGACCAGAAAATTACTTCTTTATTTGCCTATACAATAGGCTTTTCAAGATTGATTTACTGATAGCCCAGCATGGAGGAGGAGTGGTTTTAGAAATATATTAACACAGTAAACAGGCTTAGTTGGACAGAACCTTTACACAGAAACAGAGGCAGTCAGAGGTGAGTCCTTTATCTCTGTCTTGCTGCTTTAAAAGTGTGAGCACTAGAGGCAAAAACATGGGGCTGTCATGCAGGATTTAGGAGGATATATTTTCAGTGGTGTGTTAAGCCTAGAGTCTGACACCTAAAGGAGATGTCAGAAGAAAAGTTTAAATTACAAGAGCCAATGTTTTATCCAACTACTATGGTGTACTTTTGGCCTCAATATAATGATCTGCTAAGCTCAAGCTTTAGTTGTACTGAGGGCAAAGCAATTAATTGTGTTGGAATGCTTATCAATCACAGGATCACAGCTGAAATAGATGCAGAGAGGTCTGATCAGGATGATTATATTGGCTGCTTTTTGAAATATTTAAATATGTGCATGTAAATTTTCCACTGCCTTTTTTTTTTTTACAACTTTAATATAGTCTATATATAGGGAGGTAGATAGTTATTTTTTACAGTCTGTTTTTAAAGATGCCCTACAAAATTTGAGGATATATTTGTATTTCTTGGAGGCAGGAAGGCACAAAGCACCATATACATACATACAACTACTTTGAAATATCTGCTGATTTTCTCTCTGTACAAACTATATGCTCATTAATTATTGTGAAACTGTAAGAAGTGGAACAGGTAGAAATGGAAAACTCTGAAAAGATTATTTTCAGTATGGACATTTCTAAACTGAGGCGGCTCATTATCAAAGCCAGTTGAATGGGCTCCAGATGAGTTTCTCAGATGTTAATTTTATTGTAGTTTCTTATGCAAAAAGGACTTCTATTGATTTATTGAACAGAGTATAAATATTACATAAACTATTTAGCACATATTCTGCTGCAAGATGTTTATGACCCTGATATATATTTCTAAGATAAGAGACTTCTGAGTCAGAGTTTGTTCATGCAGGGCATACATCTTGAGCAGTTTTCTCCCACTGAATGTGGGTGTAAAGGAAAAAACATTCCTCTGGACTGTATGCTGATGAGGCAGAGAACGCTAAATTCCTGGGTCCCTGGTTCTTAGCAATACTTGGGGTTTTTTTTTGTTTTTATATGTGTGGACAAAAGGAAAATGTGATGAGCTACACAAATTTTAACAGGCACTGACAATGACAGGTTTTAACTTTTTTTGGTAAAAGGAAATTGTTTGTTACATAACTTTGATTTCTTCTTTCTTTGTACTTGCACACAATAAAAAAGAATCCTTTCATTTTAATTATAATTTATATCAGCATCTAAAACTGAAAAAATTGTTGAATGGAAAATTCTGCTCAGCTGTCATTGTCAAGAAGCAGCTATTGTGCTTCTGAGACACAAGTCTATCTAAAATATTTTTTTATTTTTAAATGCTGCTACTTATATCATAGGAGAAAGAATTTTTATGCCGAATATCAGATCTACAAGATGAACTGAGACACCGAGACCATCATATAGCTGAACTGGACCAAGAGATTCTGCATCTTCATGAAAATATAAGTGCATTGACAAAGGAATTAGAGTTTAAAGGGAAGGAAATTCTTAGAATACACAGTGAATCCAGCCAACAGATCAGGTATGAATTTCTTCACTCTAAACTCAAATCTGTATTGTTTCACTTGTTTTACTTCAGAATTTCTTCCGTTTTCCCATTTCCCCTTAGCTTATCCTCTTAATCAAGTGATGTTATGCATCATTCAATCTATAGGAAAAGCTATGCCCATTACTAGTAAAGTTAGTGAATATTACCATACGGTTAAGCTGCATTTCAGTGATACATTTTGGCATATTTTAGTAACAATTTGCTCAAGTGTTGGCTTTTGGTGTTTTTTTTTTTCAAATTCATTATGTTTGTTTATTTAAAAAAGCATTAAAGGAGATGCATTTTCATGAAATAAGCTAGAAGATTGGAGAACAGTAAGTAGTGGGTTGTGATGAATGAATAATTCCTTCTGTGTTGTCTGATATTGTGTAATAGCCATTAGAAGCATGGCAGAAAATCATAATGAACAAACAAGTCTGATTTTAGAATAATTCTTTTTTTAACAAAAAATAAATTAAACAGGATACATGAGCAAGATTTAAGCAAGAAACATGAGAAAGAGCTGGATGTCTTGACAGCAGATCACATCAGAGAGAAACAAAGCATGCTGGCAGATTTTAATAAGACCCAAGAGCTGCTCAAGGAAATTAATTCAGCTTTACAAATTTCGTAAGTTTTGTTGCATTAAAAAAATTTGTATGTAGCTGCATTTGAGTGAATAGTTTATTCTGGTATCCATAAGTTCCTGAAGATATTGCAGAGATGCAGATACACAAATACCTCAATCAAGTATGGGGCCCAGTCTTGCATTCTTTAGGCAACACAATTCTGTAAGTCCTAGGGTGATGTGGTGAGATAAATTGTTAGGGGTTTGAGACCCAAAATTTCAGGTAGGAAAGATATTAAATCTGTGCATTTCCTAGAAAATTGGAGAAAACATTATTTCAAATACTTTTTCTCAAACTTTAATACATCTTTTTTGAGAACACAAGAGTTTCTTCAACAAGTTTATAAACAGGACAGTATTTGCTAATAAGTGCCATTATAATATGAGTGATGCAAACATTTTCAGGTTCACTAAGATAAGGGAAATTAGTGCCTGAAATGTATTATATGAGCATAATAATAACAGAATACTTAGAGTTTCTTGGGGTCAAAAAGCCACCTGGGATTAGACCACTTCTGGGCAGAAGTTGTCTAAGTGTGTCATCTAGCCACTGTTTTGCTGTCTTCCACATCCTTCATTCTGTACCTCTGTGATGTGTAACCAGTTTGGTCACAGTTTCTGGATCAGGTTCCATACCACACTGAGGGCTTCCTGCCACAGAGTTGTCACCAAGAGATTTGTATTTCCAGCACAAAGGATTTATGGCAGACAAAAGAATTGGTTCCAAGTTCATGATAGAAAATTTTTCTAAGTAAAGCCCAAATGTATTTAATTTTTCTTGATAATGAGCACTCAGAAATTATCCTCAAATAAGATGAGTATAAAATTCTTGTTCTCACTCCCTTGCTAACACTGCACACTTTTATGTCCTGATAAATGTGGTAACTTGCTATTCCATCAATTAGGTGTAAGCTGCCTCCTGTTTGCTGCATTTATTTTAAATGAGAAAGGGGCTTATGAGCAGCCACCAAAACTAGGTTTTGAAACTGTCTGCCCTAGCATTTTTTCACATTTAGCTGTTTGCTTTTTCAGTGCCCAGAAATTTTTGAATTTATCTGGCTCCCCTACTCCTTGTTCTTGCTCAACTTAGAGCTGCAAGGAAGCAGCAACTGAGCTAAAGTGAGGAAGCATCACCCAGGGTGCCCTAACCTGGCTTTGTGTGTTCTCTCTCTACTTACACCGAAACAAGGAGCTGTCCAAAGAAGAAACTATGTAAAAATACAAACAAACACCCACAAAACCCCAGGAGTTTTATGCAGCTGTTTCTCAAGTAGTGATTTCTAGGTTCCTCTTCACCTAAAGCATGGCCTTGTGAATGTCTGTGAAATGGAGAATCTATCTTACAGTAATTCAGAGTGGGTGTCATTAATTAGGCTGTGCAACTACAGTCCTTAAAAATTACAAATTATCTGTTTGAAACAGGAAAAAAAACCCAGTTCTCTGAAGCACCTGAAAATAAAATGACAGCTGTGTGTAACTGTGTGCTATACTCTGGGGATCTTTATACAATAGCTTAACCCAGCATAAAATGTATACACAAACACTAAGCCAGCTGAGGCTATTTCTGTTCTGCTGAGTCAAATGCCTTCTCTGCAAGTAAAATCAGTCATGTTGTTCTCATTCATATTGTTTTATGTAAATACATTATATAATCTCCTCAGAATATGTACAGGTTATTTGAAGGTTATCAATACAGTTTAACATTAGCTGCCTTTTCAGCTGAAAATGAAAAATTGTATAGCTGCTTTTGAAAATAAAATATCTAAAGTGAGAAATTACATCTACTTCCAAGTGTCTTGTGGAGTTTGACCTGATCTAGACAACTTGAATTCATAGATTTTTCTTAGTGTTTGATTGGGATTTTTTTCTTTTTTCCATTAAGTTTGTTAAATTTCCTGAATGTGTTCTGAAACTTGGTTCATTAATCTACATGAGGGCTGAATATGTGAGAGAAGTATTTGAGTACTTTCCTTTGAAACAATGTTTAGCATCATGAGCATTGTTTAAGAGATAGTCATTTGAAATTGTCATGTCTTCAAAACTTGTTCTGTAAGAAAAAAGGATATTTATGCAGTTGTCTGTACAATTCCTCTCTGAATTGGCTTATTTCACTTCTCTCCTTTAATGCTTTCCCACCAGGCATTTCAAATTCCTTCTTTTTTTTCAAATGTTTATCAGTTGTTACATTTCTCTTAATCTAGATACTTTAACATCCAAGTATTATTGCTTTTGTTTTGCAGCTCATTCCTTTATTTCATCTCTAATGGTACTAAGTTGCTTTTGTGGAGAGGAGTTAGTTACCTATTAGTCTTCAGTTTTCTTGGATATCTTTGTTCCAGTATGTTCCACATGAACTGAGGAAGATGCTGCCAGCNTCTTCTCCTAGCTGCCTTGTTAGGGTTGCATATATGTAATTGAAAGAAATTATTTATTATATATTCAAATAATACATAATTCATTATATTTATGAGCAAGGTATTTTTTCATTGCTCTGGGTATGTTGAAAAATCCTGTTTTTGGAAATAAGATGCTTTTAATATTAATATTTTATTTTGGACATGGAATATTTGATTGAAGTCAGAAAATATACAAGGTTTCCTGTCATACAGCCATTTTAAAAAAGCTATAGAATTATTTGAAGCATCCTTCTACATTAAAATATCTATGAAAATAAAGAGGATGAATACTGACTCCTTTGTATGATGTGTTCTGGAATGTAGAATAGTGATATAAAAATAAATTTCTTTGGTATTTTGAGTCCCTTGAAATACTATCAGGAGAAGTATAGAGAGTATTATGAAGAGAAAAACGTTCAGTTATGCCATCTGGTGTCTAGAAGTGGCAGCTACAATGGCATCAGAGCCTGTCTTTTCCTTGTGCCAGAAACTGAACTCCTGTTCAGTAATATTTTTATCTTCAGCCATATAGCTATAATGTTTGCTGACCATCAGGGTGTTGACTGCTGGGAAAAAAAGGGTAGGCGTTTTTCTCAGTTTCACGATCCCGTTACCAAAATGTGCCTCAGTGATGGGGTGAAACCTGTTGGAGAAATCCAATTTTTTTCCTCACTGAAATTTGCTGTAATTACATTTGTAGCAGAACTGCTTCGTGGATATCAAGAAAAGATTTAAGTAAATACAAAAGGTTTAACAGACTGAAAGGAAGTTTTCCACAAGATTGTCAATGTCTGATGTTTAAATAGAGCAAAATGTTATATTGGAAGACCTTCTGTGATATACTCATTGATTATTACAATAAGTCATAATAACTTGATCATCTTGGTCAGAAATTTGTTGCTTCTGTGAGAATCTGTGCTGTTCAGGTCGGGTCAAAACAGAATAACTACAATTGGAAAAGGAGCCCATCTGTCACAATTTCTCTCCTTCAAAAAAAAACTTCACCCACCAATATTAAGTTTGCCAATGTCCTCATCTGTCCTGGTGCAAAAGAAGCCTTCCTTACGTTTGTTATTTTTAATGCAGCAAAAGAAGAAGAACGATAAATCAACAAACAGGTTTGTGAGTGTCCCCAATCTAAGTGCTCTGGAATCTAGCGGAGTGGTGGGCAATGGACATCCTAACCGCCTGGACCCCATTCCTAACTCACCCATCCACGATATTGAGTTCAACAGCAGCAAACCACTACCACAGCCAATGCCACCCAAAGAGCCCAAGACGTTTTTGAGGTGAGCACTGCCTCACCNTTTTTCTGTCTGTCCAGTTTCTTCAGTACCACCAGCATGCATCTTTAATCAGAGTAGTCTTCAATTAAAATGTTTTAAAAAAGATACTCTTGGTTTTCCTCATTCGGAAAGTGAATTGCCAGCTTTTAAAATTTACTTTAACTATAATGCTATATAGTCCCTGTTTTACATAAGAATCAATTTTAGCTGTGTGTTTTGTAATTCTGTCCATATTGTGCTTTTGAATGCCTTATTTTCAGGCTGACTTCCACGAGGCCTTTTTCAAACACATAGTATTGCATGTACAGGAAAGATTTTTTTAGAATTTTGCCCAGATTATTAGTTGCTGGAGCAAAAGTTACGGTTATTGGGGGTTTATGTTTTTGTATTGATCTAAAGCTGAATGAAAACATAGAAATTAATTTCCTTCAGGGTGATAAGAAAGTCATCTTCTGATTTTACTCCCTGAACTCTCCTTTGTACTGATCAAAAATGTGACTATTCACTCATCATTTAACACTGGATCAGGCTAAAGAGGCTATTCTTCTTTTCTATAAAGTTTAGAAGAAATGGAAGAAAAATATAAAAACAGAGAATCAAGACCAGAAGACTTGCAGCTTATCTCAGAACTGAAAGACCTAATTGCAGAGCGGGATCAACTCATAAAGAAATTGATTGTAAGACTTCTATGCTCTCTTGGTATAATATCTTAAGAGATACAGAAGTTAATCTAATTCAGAATGTTTGAAATGTATTTAAAGAACCAATCCTGCTAGTATGTTATTCATATGCTTTAATACATTATTTCTGTGGTTCCAATTGCTTATAACAGTAAAGTTAATTAGATACAGAGCATTTTTAACAATCAAGCATAATACATTATTGCAAGAAATATTTTGGTATGTCCTTGATCAGATGTCTCCTGTCTCCAGTCCTGGAATAAGCCAGCCAAGTAAGCCATGTAAGAAATAATCTCTTCTGTGAGATTTCTAAGACCAATATCCTGATCCCCTGAACTTCCCAAATTCAGAACACAACACCCTGACTTGTTAGTCTCATTAGATCCCGATTAAGAAGCAAGAAAGAATGAGAAAATTAAAATTAATTAAAGAATCAGAAGTTAACTATACTGAGTCTTTCCCAGGGCATAATCCATTAGGCTATGCTCACTCTCAGGATGATAGAACTGCATAAATAGAAATTATTAGGATTATTACATATAATAATAAATAAAATGTGAAATGCAATTTTTTAGAATTACCAGTTTATTTTAAAATGTAAGCATAAATTTATTTGAGAACATTTTATAGGCAGATCTGGCCACTACATGATTGAAAATGCATAAAAAGAAGTTTCTATTTGTTGTTCTTTTTAGGAGGACAAAAAGTTCTATCAGCTGGAACTAGTTAACAGGGAGACTAACTACAACAAAATGTTTAATGCAAGCCCTAATGTTGGTGTTATTAATCCATTGGTGAAGGTATGTTCCATGGACTTCATTGCTAAAGTAAAAGAAATCTAAACTTTAGTAAAAGGAAGAAATATATGTGTATATGTGTGTGCCTGCATCTGTACATAAACCACTCTTAAAAGACATGTTCAAATCAAGGAACATAGTTTTCCATTTGTCTCTACTTATTTTCGTATAAATTTGTTCCTTTTGTGTTGTTGAGACACCCACTGATGCTGTTGCCCTAGTTTGATTGACATGTACGACACAAAACACAGTTCCTTCTCACCAAACTGCAAATTCAAAAGAGAAAAGTAACAGAAAGGCAACAAAGGGCAGAACTATGGTATGACAGAGAGCAGTGACCCCTAACTGGTTTTAGTTTCGTCATTTTTCTTGGTGATTTTGAAAAGTGCAAGGGCATTTTTTGGGAAGTGCTTAGGATGGAAGAGCATTAGAAAGACAGAGGGAGAGGTGACACTAAAAGGAAGAGAGTAAGGCTAAAAAGGGGAAGGGGGAGAGTATGAGAAGGGCATGGAATGAGTCTAAACAAGGAAAGACAGATTAAGGCTGGAGCACTGGAGTGACAAAGCAGGTATGGACATGGAGGCAGGAGGAGACTGAAGTCAGTCTCTAGCCTTCTCAGTTATTGTCACCACCTATTCCAATGAAAGCACTTCAGTAGCAATCTCTTCCAGTTCTCTTCATTCTGCTAAATACTAGCCAGGGAATGCTACTATACACACAGGCATAGTGGCCTTCCTGTCCCTTCAGAAGCCAGCAGCATTCTTTCATAAGGAATATGAATAGACTGCAGTAGAGTACCTTAATTCTATTTCTTTTCACCACTTCAGAAATAAGAATGAGTCCTGTGACATTTCCTTCCTCCTTGTGATAATCCATAGGTTATTTCATGTGCGTGGAAGGGCAAGAGATTTGTCCTAGCTGTAGAGGCAGAAGAACTCAGGAAGGTTCTGAAGCAGAGACTAACCCAAGGGGCACATGAGCAGCTCACATGCCCCAAAGCTTCAGTGATCAAGGTTCAGGCTTCTGTTATTTCAAAGGAGGTCTGGCTCCATTATCTCAGTTCAGGCTGTGTTATTTAGCCAAGCCTTTTTCAGTTTCACATCAGATCAGTGTATTTCACACTTCTGCACAAACTCTGCTGCAAGATGTCAATATTCATCTATGAGCTTCAGGAGCCTAGCAACTCTCACAAGCTTATTCTGTGGATGCCTAATTTTTATGCTACCTGCATAAAAGAACTTAGTTTGGGCCCAGTAGAGACAATATGAGGACTTCCAGATACAATTTGAATACTTTGGTTTTACGTGATAAAGGTTATTTGAAAATTTTTGAAGTTTGTCTGAACCCTTCATTTATAAGATGTGAAATGTAACCATCTAGTATATAAGCTTGTGTTTTGTGTGAAATCTGAAGTGTTTGGGAAAAGTACTTCAACATCAGATTTCCATAGTGATAATTCATATATTTTTATAATATGCTTCTATCACTTAAAACTGTTTAGACTTTAAAACTGTCTTGTATGCCAGAACAGTCTGACCTCTCATTTCATGAGTTGTGGACTATGTTACTTTATTTTGTCAAAGCATGTACTGTGTTATTGGAGAATGAATTACAAAAAAACTGAAAATCTCATTCTCTTTTCTTTTTTGCTAAAAAAAAAGACAGAATTTATGAGTTACTACAGGCTTTGCATATTAATGCAAAATTACAGCCATTGCAGTATGTATTACAGCTTCTCTAATTTATGCAATGGATCTGCTTAGTATTACATTGTTACATCTAAAGTTTCTTAATACTTTGCATGAATTTCATGGAAACAATACACACAATTTTCTCTTTCCAGATTTGACTGCTTCAGAGCCACAGATTTTTTTATAGAGAATATTATATAAATTGTAGTTTTGTTCTAAGGACTTGCGTAGATAACTCAAATTTTCCAGAAATGGGCCATGTATGGAGCACACAGATTCAACTACAGTTTGCTTAACACACTGTTTTAATTACAGCGTATGTTGCCTTGCAAGTGTATTTTATATACAGTTGATTACTTTTACAAACTATTTCTTACATCATAGTATTTCTTGCTTCTTCAGCTACTATAGCAGAAGTGTATGGGACAACTTTAGTTTAATCCTTTGTAGCTGATGATCTTTCACTGTGATGCCTAAAAACATCTTTTCAGTTACAGTTTTTGGTTAAATTGGTGGGTGGGTTAATATTATATTATTATATAATAATTA
>VXBX01000786.1:491927-529622 GCA_013400415.1 Scytalopus superciliaris | reverse complement strand
AATAAATTTCTTTGGTATTTTGAGTCCCTTGAAATACTATCAGGAGAAGTATAGAGAGTATTATGAAGAGAAAAACGTTCAGTTATGCCATCTGGTGTCTAGAAGTGGCAGCTACAATGGCATCAGAGCCTGTCTTTTCCTTGTGCCAGAAACTGAACTCCTGTTCAGTAATATTTTTATCTTCAGCCATATAGCTATAATGTTTGCTGACCATCAGGGTGTTGACTGCTGGGAAAAAAAGGGTAGGCGTTTTTCTCAGTTTCACGATCCCGTTACCAAAATGTGCCTCAGTGATGGGGTGAAACCTGTTGGAGAAATCCAATTTTTTTCCTCACTGAAATTTGCTGTAATTACATTTGTAGCAGAACTGCTTCGTGGATATCAAGAAAAGATTTAAGTAAATACAAAAGGTTTAACAGACTGAAAGGAAGTTTTCCACAAGATTGTCAATGTCTGATGTTTAAATAGAGCAAAATGTTATATTGGAAGACCTTCTGTGATATACTCATTGATTATTACAATAAGTCATAATAACTTGATCATCTTGGTCAGAAATTTGTTGCTTCTGTGAGAATCTGTGCTGTTCAGGTCGGGTCAAAACAGAATAACTACAATTGGAAAAGGAGCCCATCTGTCACAATTTCTCTCCTTCAAAAAAAAACTTCACCCACCAATATTAAGTTTGCCAATGTCCTCATCTGTCCTGGTGCAAAAGAAGCCTTCCTTACGTTTGTTATTTTTAATGCAGCAAAAGAAGAAGAACGATAAATCAACAAACAGGTTTGTGAGTGTCCCCAATCTAAGTGCTCTGGAATCTAGCGGAGTGGTGGGCAATGGACATCCTAACCGCCTGGACCCCATTCCTAACTCACCCATCCACGATATTGAGTTCAACAGCAGCAAACCACTACCACAGCCAATGCCACCCAAAGAGCCCAAGACGTTTTTGAGGTGAGCACTGCCTCACCAATCTTTTTTTTTCTTTTTTTTTTTGCTTAACTCAGGAAAATTTTGCATTCCTATTGAGCTGAATCCTACTTGCTTTATCGGCCTTTCAGAGGTACAAGTACTCTTAACGGCATTTTTAATTTTTAACATTATATTTATAACCTCTTTATAGTATTCCTTTTTATTGTAGACTTTGTTGAAATGTGAAGTATTCTCTCACTTTTTCCTAAGCCTTGAAGTTTGAAAACCTCTATAAATACCTTAACAGAATTCATGTGCTTCCAATTGTTTACATATATTAACAATTGTTTTAAATGTTTGTGTTAGTTACTGATTTTCATTTAGGAATTGATAATAGCATGGAATTTCTTTTATTCAGTATTATGTGATAATGATTTTTATGAAAGGAAATTATTTTCTGTGCTAGGTGAATGTTGTGTGTTTCCCCTTTCCTCACCTTTATGAAGTTGTTTCATAGGAGTAACCTTCCGACAGCAACAGGAAATGGGCAGGCTTAGGTGGTTAATGCTGAGCTTCCAGTAATCAAAACCAACATTAAAGTCTGAAGTAATTCTTTCACAAAATAATCTACTGAATTGAATAACTTTAAAATGGCATTTTAGAAGCAGGATTTTAATCTTTTAGCTTGATGCGCCCACATATTAAATGCACTGAAGTGCTGTACTGTGTATTTAGGAGGTGCTGATCTCTTACCTCGAAGTTGGCAACTTAAAGCAAAGTGTAATTACCAGTTTCACTGTTGGTTGGTTGCTCCCTCCTTCGGATTAATGCTAAAGATCACAAATGCTAATTATAATGTGAAACAAATTATAGAATATAAAATAGATAAAGGAAAACAATATTTTTCAAGAAAACAATTTTTTTAAAAAAAAAAAGTACTGTTGCTAATTTTTTTCCTGTGCATGTGATGTGCATGAGGGTGCTCAGGTATCTATAATATGCATGTGCATGACCCCACAGACTGTGATGCTGGAGTTTTACTCCAAATTGTTCTGTGTCTTGTATTACCCAGTAATAGAGATTATTTTATTACCAATTTTATTGATAAAGGAAGTTAATTATGCAATTAAATATAAGTTATTCTCTCCCCCTCATATCAAAGAGGAACCAAATCCTGTTTGTAGCACAGCGGTTTCTTTTTTCCTAGTATGTTAGCATAGTATTTTAAGTGTGTGCATGAGCAATAATGCAAGTGATATTTGTGATCGGTGTTAAGTATTAAAATAGTGTGTTCAGTTGCCAGCCAGTCTTTGTGAGCACATGTCTACAAATATGATGCTTGCATCATATTTTTCAAAATTAACTTTACCACAGGAAAAGGATGCTAAAAGAGGACCTTCTACAGCCACGCTTTTCCAAGAAAACTCTTTTTATTCTTCCTGAAAACCTACAGCTATTTACGACATTCTAAATTATGTTTTCCAAAATATTTGCCCACCCTGTAATGTGGCTTCTGAACTGACTTGTCCGTGCTGCTGATGCTCTCCAATGGAGTGGATGATCACAGATTCTATAGGGAGACATTAAATCATGTCCTGGGGCACACTGATAATTAATCCATAGAAAAACAGACTGTGTTCCTTACTGATTATTCTCTGTGATTTCTTTTTCCTCCTAATAGGTGTACTTTCTGTGTAGTTGTGGGATAATGTGTTTTTTTTTCCTTTCTGTGAATTTAGCCCTCCTCCGACTGATGCCTCACCAGTGGCTTCACCAGATCCACAACGCCAGGAGTGGTTTGCCCGATACTTCACGTTCTGAGAGATGATTTGTTTTTGTGGCACAGCGTGATGTGGACTGTTTATAAGAGCATGACCTTAAGTAAACCCTCATGTGAACAAGCTTTCCTGTAATTTGTCAAACACTGTGAATGAGAAAGTATTTGTCTTTCTGATTTGAAACTGCACTGTATTTCATGTTATATTTGTTGGGATCACTTGACATGGTACTATACAATATGTGTAATTATAACTATTATTTTTATTTAATATTGAAGAGTCTTTAAACTTTGTAATTACTACATAATAAATTTTGGTAGAACAAACATAATGCTTTCCCCCTTTTTCCTATAAATGCTTTCTTTGATTTCAGGTAAGGCTTTTCCCCCTTGAATAACCTAATTGCATTGTTACTATAAATACAACTTAAATTGTAAAAGGAAAAGGTATACATCTCTCACTCTCTCTCAAATTTGGGCAGGATATGTTTAATGCATCCCAATTCTGTTACTTTGTAGCAGTTGAAAAATTGTCTAACATTTAAAAGGCAGAATGCGAAATAAAACTAGTGTAGTTCCTGCCTGCAGAGCAGTCATTCTGATAGAGGATTAAAAAAGCCACAAACCAGGAGCTGTTCACTGGGGATGGGGGTTGACTCCTCACTTACTGCTTTGCCATCTAGTTCTAATCAAACATTTTATCATTTAATTGAAACAGAAACTGTTCCCACAGATTCTGCTTTGGATAAAATTCATGGGTAAAATGGAAAAAAAAAAAAAAAAAGCCCCAAATACACAAACAAAAAGCAACCACACAACTTTTCCCATTTATTCATACTACAGATACAGATCTTTCCTTAAAACTTAGTTACCTTCCTTTGTCTATATTAATTTCTTTTCTTCTTCTTAAACTGATATATGAAAATGTTTTTTCAGCTAGTGAGCATGATTCCCCAATCTGTACCTTTTATGATGTCAGTGTTGCTCGAGAAATTTGTTGTAGCATATAGAAAACCAGAGCTTATTGTCTTTTTTATATTTTTTCATTCAAAGATTACCACAAAGTAACTCACACTGGTAGTCTCAGGGAGAACATTGTCTTTGTTTTATGAATGTATTTTTAAGCTGAATCTCTTTATCTTTTAAAAGCAGGAAAAAAAATGTTTGAGTTATTTGAATAAGGTTCTAGTTAGCATATACAAAGGTCTTGAACTTTAATATTTCATCTGAAGCCCTAACTACATCCTTTTTTTGCTATATGCACAAAGGTAAATACCCAGATGAAGATACTTGCTAATTAAAATGAATTTTATATGTAGTATATGTATAAATGAAAAATTTGTATGTTTTCATATAAACAATATAAAAAAATCTTCTAAATGCACATTTAAAAACTTCTATCTTATAATTCAGCTTGAAAGCGCCACTGAAAGCTGTATTCTGGTGATGCTGCCATGGATTAAAGATGTATACAGCAGATTTTTGGTAGCTGGTGGACTCAACTGTAGGTATATGCAACTTTTTAATTTTAGAAGAAAGCCATATTGGGCAAAATGTCAGATTTCTTGGCTGTTACCCAAAATAAAATTCACTAGATCATTTTGTTACAATGTTCTGAAGCGAGTGTTGCGTATTTTTTCCTGCATGCTTTGCCAGGGATCAGCCTTTTTCTCCTGTCCTCCACTTCATTTATGCATTCTTACATATGGAAGGAAGGACTGAACAGTACTACAGATGATAATATCTACATTTACCTACTCAGTAGAAGGTGGGCCCATTGTTATTTTACTAGTAGGCACTTGTTTTTCGGAAGGGATAAGAAAGTTAAGAAGCATTCGATTACAATGTCTGCCACAGTCAGCAGCTGTACCACTGCCAAATCAGTCCCTTCAAACCAAAAACCAACCAAAGAATAAAAAAAAGCCCAAAACCAACCAGAAGAACTATCAAATGGCATTGGGAACTATGTAAAATGTATTCCTAAAAGAAGTTAATCTATCTTTTGGTATTAATACAGTAACTTGTGTGATCACTGTGCCATTGTGTTCCTGATCTTTGCAGTATCTGGTATTCTGGTAAAAGCTAGAAAGGTGCATAGTTGTGAGTCCAGTCAGTTGGGGAGAGAATTGTGCAAAGTCTCTGCTTGCACGTGTGTGTGGTGTTTCCAAGCTCAGCAGACAGTGCTGAGCAAGGAGGTACAGACTTAGCATGAAATTGTATAGTATTAGTTACAACAGTGGGAAAATCTTTTGTCTCTCAGGAACTGTCCCTCTGCACACTGACACATTAAATCTCATTATCAACACTTAGTGTAACTAATTCCCCTGATCCTTTAGTTTTACTCAGAAAGATTAATAAAAGAGAACCAGAACGTAGTAGTATTTTAATTCTTACTGTCTTTTCCTATGGAAGAAGGAAGAGGCTGTACTTGATACAGGAGCAAAATGCAGAAGACTTCTACATTTCATCAGAACATGGCTGTAAAAAGTATCTTAAGTCCAAGTTCAACCCTTCAGCCTAGATTGCTCCATTTACATCTCTGATAAGAGTTTGAATGCCAGTGAATTTTCCAGTTCAGCAGAAAACTGCTCTAGCTGACCTTTGTGACACACACAATCTCTTAGCACAGGGAAGAATCACGACCTGAGAACTGCATGGCTTTTTTTCTGCAGCAGGAATTGTACACAGAAGGTATACTTGGGGGGAGCAAAATCCCAAAGAATGTTGAAAACCAACCTGCAATCAGCACCAACATGAAAACCAGTTTATCATATTGACTCCTTCCTTTTGCATTTTTTCAGTTGCTTCAGCACGTGTGTACTACATTTACCTCAGACTTCAAGGAAAATACTAGCCCTAAGAGAAGCACTAGCTATAAATTACATGGGTCAGTAGTGTTGAGGTTTTAAGATCCTAACTTAGTCTAAATAAATACTCACTTCTGTTTTCCTCATGATCTGTTATTTTCTTATTTTGGAAGAAAAAACTTAGATTGTATTCTAACTGGTTTGAATTGTTCTACTGTGTACACATTTAATTTAAGTTTAAATGTCTTAGATTTATAATCTTTGACACTTTAAAGAGTAAGAGTATGTATTATAAAAACTGAAGTATATAAAGTATTTAGGGGATTTTGTGTTTTGTTTTGTTTTTTTAGGATACCTGTTGTCATTTCTTCATAAAATGTTTTCTATAATGATGCAAGAATCTTTGTTTTCATTCTTAAAGCAGGTTATAATTTTTTATGTTGATGTAGGCAGACTCTGGAACTAAACTTTCCTGTGTTTTGAGACTGGAAAACACTTTCCACAAAGGACCTTCTTTGGGAGTTGCACTTAAGACTGACAGCAGCAGTTTCTTGGGAGACAAATGCATCCATTCCCATAACTGAACATGGAGGGATGATGTTGCAGCATTTGCTTTTCTACTGTGGCAGCTGTGTCTCCATCCACTTGTTTGAAACAATTACTTTTTCCTGTCCTGTTTTGCACCATGATTTCAAAAGAGGCTACCTCATGGATTTTCAAATGAGCATAATATATTTTTGATGACTTCTTGTTGAGTAAACAATTTCTTCATTACTCAGCTAAGCACATACTAAGATGATAAATAACTTTTTTCTTGTAGAAGCCACTACCTGATCACACCTTTGCATACCAACATCAGCTCCTTGCTCTGTAGTTATAAAAATCAGCTGCCCCAGTTGCAGACTGCTGCACTGCTTTTTGTCCTGCTGCTCCCGTTGCTTAGGCTACAAAATGCAGTGTGAGGAAGCACACAGGGACACCTCCATCAAACCACAAAGATGACAACTCTGCCATACTAGCAGCCAGGTAACTCTGCTAACAAGTGTGTAACTGTAACTGTGTCTCAGTGTTAGGAAAAAAAGCAGCCTGGCTTTGTACTTTGTATGACATAAATGGAGGAAAGTTGACACTAAAAGCATATACTGGAGACAGGGCTTGTTTTGAATTTTTACAGTGATTAATTTATGTATTAAGTGCAGATCTCAGCAGTCCTTTTAGCAGCTTTATCTATTAAATTGGTTACAGCAGGACCACTTTATAAAGCAAAATGTATGTTTATTCTAGAGACATATCTAGGAGTTAAAGCATTTCCTCGTTATAACCACCTGAAGCAGCCTTAGACTTTTACTGTAAACACTATTTCCTTCAGGTGAGGATTTAGGCAACATCTACAACTACCCCAAAGAAGCTTTTATTTGCAAACAATGCAGGAGAGGTAATGGAAGTTCAATCCACTAATTCACCAGACAGGAGTTACATGCAGAAATCATCTTCCAATAGCTTGTGAAGGAGCAATTCAGAGAAATGTGATTTGTGATTTAAAGCACCTGTAAAGTTCCACACAAGAAACTTTTGCCCAAACATTCCAAGACTATTCTCTTCTCTGCTGGCCAAACATTCCTCAGATGAACTCATGTATAGCGAGATACTCAATGTAGTCAAGAGGTGAACCAGTACAGCTTTCTTATTCATTAAGATAACATATTTAAATATGACTGAAAGATAAAAAACACAGGGTAGACATTCAAATTAATTATCTTGTATTAAGGGAAGTAAGACAGTTACTTTACATATTGAATTCATGCATTGTAACTTGAAAATAAGGGATCTAAAGTTTGTGGAGTTTTTCTTAAAAAAAATGTTGTTTTTCCCCTCCAATTCTAAAAGTTTGTGTTAAGATACAAATTGCACACATTTATTAGAGAGTCATTGGTTAAGATCTTGTATGGGCAGCGATTTTTGTTTTGATTGCCCATCAGTAACTCATCATTAATACAGGCCAGCAATGGGAGGTTCGGGGACTGAGGAGCTCAATGGAGAAGTTTTAAGAGTCTAACACTTCGAAGTTATGGAAAGGTTAAGTTACGGTCCGTGATATCGCAGGACTTGCATGGATATATGAGAATGATACTCAAAATACCTTGTCAGAGGTACCAGGAAAATGCACGCAGTCATTCAGAAGAGAGTCTGCTTACACTGAGCCCAGTGAGGACAGGATTCAGGCACGCAAGCACCGCGCTTGTTCGGAGGGGCACACGGGCTCCGAAGGGACGGGAGGGAGCGGGCGCGCTGCTGGGCAAACTGGGATCCAGGGTCACCGCGGGCGCCTGGAACGCGGGTTTGGAACAGAATCAGCTAAAAGATAAAACATTTCAAACAGTCACCGCGTGTCACTGGGTTGCTATACACAGGGGGAAAGGGAGAAATAAAAATACATCCAGGCCTGGGGCGGGACAGACACGCCGCGGGTGCTGCCCACTGCCCTGACGGCCCGCGGGCAAGGGCCGGACCCCAACCCTGTGCGGCACTGCCGGCAGGCACTCCCCGCAAATTCCCTGCCCAATCCCTTCCCCATCCCCGCCCCATCCCCGCCCTCTCCCCGAGGGCGGGCGGCCGTGACCCGCTGCCGGGGCGGGGCTCTGGCTTGGCGGGATCCCTCGGAGCGGGGCTGGGCCGCTCCGTGCCGGCCCCTGGTGCGGTGCCTGTGCCGGTGGCAGTGCCGGAGGTGCCGCGCTCTCCCCGCCCCGCCTGGCTCCTTGGTGGGCTTTCCCCAGGCAAGGATAAAGTTCCCCGCCCCGGGCAGGCTCCCCGCGCAGCGCCCCGCCCGAGCGGGCGCAGGATGGTGCTGAGCGCGGAGCAGGTGGCCCTCATCGGGCAGGTGTTCGAGTCCTACGTGCTGGAGCACCACAGGGACCGCATCCTGGCCATCCTCAGGGAGGCCGACGACGAGGCGCACTACCCCGTGGTGGTCGATGCCCTGACGCTCTTCGAGGCCAACATGGAGATCGGGGAGTACTTCAGCGCCTTCCCCCGGGAGGTGCTGCCCGTGTGGGACAGCGCGCTGCGCCGGGCCGCGCTGGCAGCGCTGCGGGACAGCGACCCCGGGCCCGGCCCCGCACCGCTCCGCCTCAAGCACAACCTGCACGCCAGGGTCTCGGGTGAGTGCGGGGCTCAGCCCACGGCAGGGATCGGGGCAGTGAGGGGCACAGCCCCACGGCAGGGAGCGGGGCAGTGAGGGGCACAGCCCCACGGCAGGGAGCGGGGCAGTGAGGGGCACAGCCCACGGCAGGGATCGGGGCAGTGAGGGGCACAGCCCCACGGCAGGGAGCGGGGCAGTGAGGGGCACAGCCCCACGGCAGGGAGCGGGGCAGTGAGGGGCACAGCCCACGGCAGGGATCGGGGCAGTGAGGGGCACAGCCCCACGGCAGGGAGCGGGGCAGTGAGGGGCACAGCCCCACGGCAGGGAGCGGGGCAGTGAGGGGCACAGCCCACGGCAGGGATCGGGGCAGTGAGGGGCACAGCCCCACGGCAGGGAGCGGGGCAGTGAGGGGCACAGCCCCACGGCAGGGAGCGGGGCAGTGAGGGGCACAGCCCACGGCAGGGATCGGGGCAGTGAGGGGCACAGCCCCACGGCAGGGAGCGGGGCAGTGAGGGGCACAGCCCCACGGCAGGGAGCGGGGCAGTGAGGGGCACAGCCCACGGCAGGGATCGGGGCAGTGAGGGGCACAGCCCCACGGCAGGGAGCGGGGCAGTGAGGGGCACAGCCCCACGGCAGGGAGCGGGGCAGTGAGGGGCACAGCCCACGGCAGGGATCGGGGCAGTGAGGGGCACAGCCCCACGGCAGGGAGCGGGGCAGTGAGGGGCACAGCCCCCCACGGCAGGGAGCGGGGCAGTGAGGGGCACAGCCCCCCACGGCAGGGAGCGGGGCAGTGCGGGGCTGCCGGAGCTGCCTCTCCCGGTGGGCACTGCCCCGATCCCTGCCCTGACAAGCCCTCGGCGTGCCGCGGGAACGAGCCAGCCTCATTCTCGCCGCTTCGGTGCTGGAAGCAGCAGGGAATCCCCGATACGCAAACACAGGGAGGGGTGTAGCCCAACCCCCAGACCCGCTGTGGCATCGCCACGGGCCTGTGTTGGGTCAGGGCTTACACCACTTTCTGTGGCAAAGACTCCTCACATCAGCGGCTGGTCTGGCGTTATTTCTTTATTTCTTTTCTAGGCAGGTCTAAAGAAAAGTTTTAGGGGAAGAGGTGTAGTTCCTAAGTTTTAGTTGCAGGTTGACTCCCCTGCCGTGCCAGTTGGCTCATCCTCTGTATTGGCTCCAGCCGCCTCCCAGAAAGAGGCAAAGTCTAAATCTTGAGTTGCCTTGTAACAATTTCATTTGAAATCGTCGAATTTTATGCTTAACTGTTATAAAATTACTTGTTATAAAATTGGAATGAACTGTTGGAAGGCATAATCAGTCATAGAAGACTTTGTCATTTTTTCCACTGCAAGTTGATATGCCATTATTCCTTACTATTAAGAAAAGACTCTTTGAGGTCTGGTAAGTGTGGCGTGCAGGTTCAGGAGCTGCGTGGTGTAAAAGAATGGCCTCTGTGCTGCATTGAAATTTGACTTTGGGCATCTCCCTGTACCCGTGAAAGCAGGAATGAATTAAAACTTTCTTCCTAGTGTTCTAGGATGCATTTGCATCATTCAGGGCTTCAGCATGAAAAAAATACTCCAGGTATGATTATTTTAAAAGCTACCAGGAAGTATTAGCAGAAGCACAGCAAGGGGCAGATGATCACTGCACGAGTAGCAGTGTCTTTAAGACATTCCTGCTCCTGTTATCAGCCTGTTGCTGGAGCTGATCATTCCCCCCACACTGATATTTTGTCTGAGTATTCCTTATCAACCTCAGGCAAAATTAACCAGATTTGATTGAATGGTTTTAATAACTGATAAAAACAAGTCTGACTAACAGAAGAAGTTAGAAGAAGGCTACTAAGCTGGTGGGAAATTGATGAACGGGGGTGGAGGGGTTTTCCCTGATCCAGCTGGATCAAGATAACATCTGCCCATAGTTTGGTTAATATTCTGTACCACGGAAAGGCTGACTTCTAAGAAACAAGGGAAATAAGCTAAATGATCTGTAACCTTTTTTCCACACAATTTTTCCAATGATACTGTTGCCTTCTAAGTGGATGCTAGGTTCTGATTGCCTTGAGGATTCTCCTCCTGCTGTGCCATTTCCCATTCCTGCATCAGATGAGACAGGAATGGGAAGGTGAGGTCCTACTTTTAGTGGGAGCGGCAGACAACTACCTGGAGTGTGGCTGAGGGGATCTGCATGTCAGGCTTGGAATGAAGTGAGGAAAAGTGGTTTTGCTTATGCTGTGTATAAAAACGTAATCTCAACACGCTGCTATAAGCATATCTAGAAGTTCAAAGAGGGATTCAGGGAGTGTGAATATGCAGCGATTAATAACAGATGATTACCTTGGGTTCACTGAAGAAAGTAAAAGATGGAATTCTTCATCTGAACTTTAGCATTGTAGGTATTTTGATTGTATAACTTCTGCTTTTTCCTACAGATCCGTGAAATGATCTTTCTGTACCATTAGCCTGAGCACTGCTGTGTCTGTTAGTGAAGGCCAAGCTGCTTCTAATAGTTTAGCTTTTTTGTGACTGATGCAGTAGAGTTGATTCAAAGAGTCACATATTCAATTGAAGAGTTTGTCAAGCAGTCTGATACAATCAGAATGAAGGCTTTTTTTCACATCCAGACACTTGTCTTTTCAAAATTCACAGAGGTCATCATCATATATCCTGACAAGAGTGCTGCAGTTCTCTCTAGTGTAAGATGTGTTGTAGTTTGCAAAGCTTGTTGAGGGGCACCAATGCTGAGCTGGGAAAAAAAAATGCCAAAACAGTTGGAGAAATAATGGATTTTTTTTTTCCCTGAACTGACTAGAAATGCAAATCTGTGGGAGAAAAAAACATTTCAACAGGTTTGATAAAACATGTAAATAGTTTTGCTGGAGTCAAACAGAAAAAAAAAATTGTTTACAGTTTTACAAAACGCTTTCTTTCTTTCTTTTCCAGATTATTTAATTCCTTTCTACTTTTTTTTTTTTTATTTTATTCTTTTACCTTTTAAAATTAGCTTAACAGTTAAAAATATTTTCTTTAAAGAAAAGAAAAGGTCAAACATGTTGCTGTAAAGCATCAAAACAGAATGTTTCAGCATGTCTGAAATAAAGTACTTGGTTTTGAAAACACTGAAATAAATATATGATACCCATTTTTTAGCAGTCAGAGCTACTAAGAAGATTTGACCTAGATACACAAAATAGTTTTGGTCCCCTTAGAAACATCATTTCCCAGCAGATTTGTAGTTTTACATCTCTGTTTCCTAGCTCTATTTTGGAAGTAAAGCTAAAAAATTATTTTAGGAGTAGGTAATTTCTTTATAAGTTGGTACTTGTTAGTATCTTGTAGTTCACTACAACTTTCTGAAGTGGCAATACTTTGCTCAGGTGATGATTTCAGAGGCATTTACTGTTAAGGTAGATTAATCTTCCTGAGGATTTCAGCCACCATGGTGCCAAGTGGTGGCTGCATGGGTGAATACCAGAGCAGGATCAGCACACCCCTGAACTGGCTGTTGGATCGGAATTAAAGGAGAGCAAGTGGAAAGTGTACTGTACTGTCAGCTTTCATTTGAACTTACAAGTGAATTTGCTTTGGTTGTGTTCATACAGTTCTTATGCTGTCTTCCTTGTGCTTGAGCTTTACTGGTATACAATGTGGATTTGAGGTCAAATGCTGATCAACTGCAAATTTTGAGAATTCACACAAGATTAGGAGCTACAGCGTTTAACTGTGGGAATAACCTCGAACTATAGTTAAGTAGCATAACTAAAATTTTGTAGTTCAGATAAACTAGTTGTAGAATAAATGGCATCTGCAAAAAGAACATTTAATAAATTGATTTGAGAATATCAGGATTCATTTCCAGGAAGGAAAACTGTTGATGACTATTCAGCCCTTGGCAAGAGTGGGAGAGTAAAATGGCAACATTTTCAGTTAGTGCTCAGTGTCTGATGATTTTCACTATCTGAGGCCAGTGAATCAGCTTTATGGTGCAACAGATGAATTGTTGAATCACATTTATGAAACAGTAATAACAATGGCTACTGTTCATATGTCTGGCACGCTTTCTAGTCTTTCTGTTTAACTGCACTGTAAGTCCATGTTTTATATACACAGCCTTATGCTGCACGTATTTTTGTTTAACAGGTTTGCCTGTTTGCCCAGAGCTGACTCGAGAGCACATTCCTAAAACCAAGGATGTGGGTCACTTTTTGTCTGTCACTGGGACTGTCATACGTACCAGTTCGGTGAAAGTTCTGGAGTTTGAACGGAGTTATATCTGCAACAAGTGCAAGCATGTGTTTGCTGTCAAGGCTGACTTTGAACAGTACTATGCATTCTGTCGGCCATCAGCCTGTCTTAATGAAGAAGGCTGCAACTCAATCAAGTTCACTTGTCTCTCTGGAACAGCCTCTTCTCCTACCTGCTGCAAAGACTACCAAGAAATCAAAATTCAGGAACAGGTAAGGAAAAAAAAATTGAGAAAAAGGGGAAGGTATTAAAGTATTGCTGTCTCAAGTACAAAAAAAATTACTTACAAAAGAAGACATTTGGGGGCCTAGTTTTCTGTTGAAAACTGCTAATTTTAGTAAGACTACTCATGCTTACTTCAGAATTAAGATTATCCCATTTTCATTGTTAAGTTTTACATGCCAAGATAAGTGGAAAAGTTTTACAGGTTCTACTGTACAAATGCATGAGGAGACTAAAAGAAGCCAGTCAGCCTTTTGGTCAGAGATTTCCAATCAAAGAATTAAAAAGGGAGCCACATGTTGGTTAGACCTCTGCTATTGGGCAACTCCACTCGGTATTGTACGAAACACCCGGGGCCAGTGCATAGATGAAATTTCTGTAGAGGAAATTCCATTCCATTTTGAATCCTCACACGAAGTGTGCATTGTTTCTCTACACACTTACTGGACATGGTGCTGATGTTCAAGTGCTTCTGAGGACTAAAGCTAACCCAGTGGTGCCAAGGCCAGCTGTAGCTGTGCACTATGGTCAACACACGGTCTCTGCAAATGTCTTTTCCCTTCAGCTAATACTGAATTCAGCAATCATTGCATATGTGATCCTTACAGAATTTGCATTTGTTTTCTGATTGTAGCCCTGGGCAGAAGTACAGCCAAGCTGGAGGAGTAAGAATGATTGTGTCTTTTTATGGTAGCACATAACTAAGACAAAACTGGCACAGGAAAATCCTCACTGTATGAAAACTGAGAATAAGCAGATTTATTTACATGTTGTGTCTTTTTTCGTAGACCTTTTCTAAGATGAACTTCAGTTGTTTCAGGTTTTTGATTTTATAAATTGAGAGGATAGTGGTACCAATCTACATGCAAGATGTATGAAAACAGAAATGTATGAAATTAGAAATGAAGCTCTTAAAAGTTCAGAATAGCAAAAGAAGTAAGGGAATAAACTGTTCTAGGAAATAAGCCCTATGTTGCATGTTCCTATATTGACTGTTTCTGACATATGGAAAATTTCTATCACTTACTGTGTGTTTTACTGTGTGACACATGGATCTCTACAATAGGAGGGATTTTCAGCAACATGAGCTTATTAAACACAGTAAAGTTAAAACAGGAGTGAATTTCACTTGTGTTTCCTACTGAGCCCTGCAAGTAACTGTCCATGTGCCACCAGTACTGACAGTGATGTGAACTTCCTGTGGCCATTTAGATAATACACAAGGGTGAATTAACCCTCCTAGGCACCAGAGTGAATAAATCTAGAATTCTAGCATGCACGACCTGTGCTGCAGAATGAAAAGGAACTTCTGACTGTTGTTCTTGTGCAGTGAATACTCTAAAAACTATTGCAAGCTTTAAGTGTAAATGGAAAGATTGCTGGTTGGAAATAGACTGTGACAAGATTGTATAGACTTTGTCCTGGAGAAAAGAAAAAGAATTACAGGATTTACTGGCACATTTGTCAATATGTATTTGTTTTTTCCTGTTGTTGATTTAATCCTTGACACCTAGGTGTAATCTTAATCTCAGATTGTCAAATTATGGCTAAATAGCAGAAAAATATAGAGAATATTCTCTCAGTATATACTTCAGTGAAGGGTGATCTAACCCACTGACATGCTTCAGTACCCAGAGTCAACTTTGCATATTGAAGAAATATCTAATAATAACTCAAATTATAATAGAAAAAAAAAAAACCAGCTCTTTCAAATTACCTCTTTTAGTGATCCTTCTTCAGCGAGATATTGAAATCACAGAGCATCTCCCAGTACTGAGTACCTTCACTAATTTAATACCCAACCTCATTTCCATTAATACTAGCATTAAACTTTCATTGTTAATTTCATGGCAGCAGTGGCATCCTTACTGTAAATTTTCTGGTAAAAAGCAAGAACTGACCTCAGTTCCAGGAAAGGAGTATGAGTCCTTAAGCCAAAGCAGCTATAAAGGAAAGACTGTTGAAAGGTGCTTTTCTTAAGAAGTGTTTTTCCTTCCCATCTCCCAGGTTCAAAGGCTGTCTGTTGGAAGCATCCCTCGTTGCATGGTGGTTGTTCTGGAAGATGACTTAGTGGACAGCTGCAAGTCTGGTGAGGATACAGCATATATCACATGTTTGTACCACGAGCATTTTTAATTTTCCATTTGAGATGAAACTTTGTCAAGTAGGCTGTCAGTGCAGAGGGCTTGTCAAATTAGGTATGTTCATCTGTCACGTTTCTGTTTCAAGCTGGATGTTAGCACAGCAGTTCAAGACTGTTCTAGATGTTGTGAACCCCCATGTTACATCTTGACTCTTTGACCCATCAGTTTCAATAAGAAATGTGTTGTGACATAAAGAAAGAATATTAAATCTTGGTAGTGCAGAACACCAAACCTCTCAAGCAAATTGGTTCACACCATCACACAGAGTGCGGTGTCCCTTCTTAGGTTTAAAGAGCCAGGTAACCTGACCTCTTATCTAAGGAGTGCTGCAGGTGGAAAAAGCTACTTGGTATTCAAAAAAGGAGCTAATTGGAAGGAGGATGGATTAAAATTTCTCATAGGCACATGTCCACGAGAAATTAATTGCTGATCATACTTTCCAGAACACTGTACCCAGAATGATAACAAGTAATTCTGGAGTTCACAAAAGTTACCAGAAGTCAAATAAGTTTTGACTTTATTTTTTTGTATAGAACTTCTACAGTTTACTGTGAATTCCTCTCTTCTAAAAGAGGAAACAAACAGAGGTATACCTGTAAGAATTCATCTCCCTTAAACAGAAGTGAAAAGACAGATTAACTTCCTACCATAGATGTAAGCACTCTACCTTATCTTTGTCTTAGACTTCCTGTAGTTGCATTATTATGCATTACAGTTAACTGAAATGTCTGCATGTCTCAAGTCAGATGTTATTTTGCTAATTTTTGTTTTTACCTCCAGGAGATGACATCACAGTGTATGGAGTGGTAATGCAGAGGTGGAAACCTTTCCACGAGGGTTCACGCTGTGACTTGGAGATTGTTTTGAAAGCCAACTATGTTAAAGTGAACAATGAGCAGCTAGCAGGGGTTGTAATTGATGAGGAAGTTCGCAAGGAATTTGAAGACTTCTGGGAAAGCCATAAGAATGATCCCTTAGCAGGTAGAGTTGCTGAAAGCTTTAATGTGGGGCACTTGGTCAGATAGAGATGAAATCAAGAGTGAAAATAGAGTGACTGAGCACATCTTTCCCCCTTATTCTATCCCACCATCCATTCACCCAAGAATGTATTTTTTCCAGTACAAGAATATGAAAGTCTTACTTTAGTATTACTGGCAGGGGAAGAAGTACCAAACCAACTGCCTTGTTCTTCCTTCTTTTGAGTTTTCTAGTCAAGTGCCTTGTGGAACATGTATTAACAATAAATAAGAAATACTATAAGTACCGGGGGAAAAAAAGAGAAGTCTTTTATAATCAAGAAAGAAGAAGCATACTTCTTAGAAGAAATGGTGTGGAGCACATCTGCCTTTAGTCACATAGCTGTTGCTTCTGAGGCAAGAGATCTGACTCACTGTTTCTGCATCCCAGACGAATCTGTGAATCTTTACCACAGAGTTTAGCACATCGTATCTTTAACCTAACCCTTGGATGCCTAGACCCTTGACCTAGGTGCAATGAAACTTCCCAGTTCACAGTGGCTTCCAGAACAGTCAGTGTTTAGTATGCTGGGTCCTAAATTTGCCATAGTCTGTAGTCAACCACCTTGGAATTACCAGGAATTGTGTCTGGAACTCTGTCCCTCTCCATCATCTGAGTGCCTTCTCAACTCTGTGGAAGCTCAATGGACTCTTTAGGGTCTCTGTCACTGAACTTTGTTAGGCTGACACTGTGTCTTGTAAAACCCTGGAAAGGGCTTTGTGTTTCTTCTTAAAGGACAAACAGGAGGAGAAGCACATGGAAATATCCCCCAAATTAGCCCATTCACATAGGAAACTGTAGATCCTGTCAATGTCAAAGATTCTTCAGAACTTAATTTCTCAGAAAGCTATTTAATTGCTAGCTTCCTGCTGTTTGGAATGATAACATTTCATCCTTCTGCTGTTTGGAACAAGATTATTATCCCTCTGGTTAGAATTGTTCAGAAAGTAATTTAGGATCTTATTTGAAGGTCCCATTTAATCTTTTATTCTCAGGACAATTTCTGGGAGCCTGCAGGGAGCAGTTTGATTTTATGCAATATTACCCATTCTGAATAAATAAATATGAAGCAGGTACAAGAAAATTGAGGTGGAAATGAGAAGGACCCTGACTGCCCAAGATGTCTGTTTCAGGCCATTTGTCTGAATTTGAGTTGAAATTGAGGGCAGAGATCAAATTTGACTAAGGAGTCTAAGGTATAGACTATTATACAACAGAATGTGTGTACATTTACTGTTTTTCAAGAGATAATGGTAGCTACTATTGCACTTTATGTCAGTCACTTCAGGATGCTAACTCCTAACTGTAGAGTTAAATCTTGAGTTATGCCATGGCCGACCAAAGGTTTTTAAATTTCACTTTTGGACAGACAAAAAAATGTGTTAATTCCTTCAGAAAACCTCCAAAACAAACACATATGCCTCAAGTCATCTATTAGGTGCCTGCATATTTTGCCAGTACCATGTAATTGCATCTAAATTTAAAACTTTAAAGTTAAGATCTCAAAATTGGTCACTCTCTAATTCCCTAGCAATGCGAGTAATAATAATGGCATTAAACCTATGACCTTTATGTGCTGGTAGTGTCAGAATCTTAAAAGACAGAATTAATTCTGTTATGTATTTTCCAAGCCATCAGTGTTGTCATAGCAGATGGAAATACTCTGCTGCTGGAAAGAGACTATGGGAGAGAAAAGGAAAGGGACCTGTGACACAGAGGGGTCAAAGGAGAAGAAGATTGAAAGCAACAAGTCAAAAATGAGCCACACCATGTGTGCACAGGTTTAGGACAAAATGCTTCAAGTTTCAGAAGTTTTCTTAAATGTACAACACAGCAGTTTTCAAGGGGACATTTGGAGTCTGCAAATTTTTAGGTTTTATTCTTCATAGCTCCTACACTTTTAGCTATGAAACAAAAGAATTTGAATTATAGTATTTCCTTAGAGCCTTTTTTCCTGCTACCCAGACCATACCTTCCTAAAATTGCAGTAGGATTGGCTTTGCTGCTTGTGACTCTGAAAGACATCTTTATAATGAAGCAAGTTTGGATCAAGCAACTGCTTTGGGTCCTGTTTAAAAAATAAAGTAATTTTTAAAAGTCTCCTCCCTACTCTGTTCCTCTTGTTCAAGAAGAAGGCCCAGATTATTTGTCAGTGTACATAGGAGTGTGTGGGAAACCAAGTTTTACTCTAGGGGCAGCGCTGAGTGCCATTTTTTGCTGTTTCAGGAAGGAATGAAATTTTGGCTAGCTTATGTCCTCAAGTTTTTGGATTGTACCTGGTGAAGCTGGCTGTAGCCATGGTGCTTGCTGGTGGTGTACAGAGGACAGATGCTACTGGAACTCGAATCAGAGGTTAGTATTCTTTCTAGCAATATCAGATCCTTTCTAACACTCATGCCCATCCCTGTCTTCACCCACATCCCTCCCCACTACAAGATCAAACTAGTAAGGTCTTGGAAGCATAATCATCCCATTTTCTTGAATAAGAACAATTTTTGATCAATTCTGAGTCTTATTTCAGAATCTCAGACAAATAAAGTGGGTGTCTAGACTTCCTTGTTTTATTATATTTTTTCCCAAATAAAACTCAGTAGAAGCAGACTTTCAGGTTTCCATTAGGTAGACCATTAAAGGCAGCTGTTTCATCTGAAACATAAGCTCACTTTTTATTGTATAAGTGACATTTCGAAATGATTTCTAGTAGAATATTCCCAGCGGTATTTGGCATCAACGGATGGAATCTTAATGTTCCCTTAATGTGAACCACTATAGTACATTGAAAGGAAAAATTAAAGGATTCATTTTACTTCCTAATGGCAGACTTTTCCATCTGTGATTGTCAGCACATCTCACTTAGTTCTGTAACTCCCAAGTTATCTGCCTGCTGATTGTCCTTCTGTTGTTATTAGATGGCAAATATGCCATGTGCCAGGTGGTATGCAGGTCATAATCTATGTAGGTCATAATAATTCTAAAATAATATGGCTCTGTATACAAATATAGGATTTTCTTAATGCTCCAGCAGCTAAATAAAGTTATAGACCTTATGTTTGAAGTTGTATTGATATTTTGTAAAAGACAGTGAAATAATTTTAGAGCACTTCAGTGAGATGGTAGTAGCCAAATTATTTACTTCTGTAATTTCACTGTTTTGAAATTATGAAGTTGTGTAACTATTGGCAAAGAATTGGTTAAGAAACACGCTGATTTTATTAGTCCATTTTGCAATAATTTAAGTAACTGAGTAGTGGAATGATAACTAAAACCTGGTATCCTTTTGTTTCACGTTCAAGAGTGAGCTGTGTCTGAGAAATGTGTATTCCAAAATGTAAGAACTTGCTTTACAGGAAGCGTGTCAAATACCTGCTAATACTTTAAAAATATTTCATCATAAATATCTGTGTCTAGTCATATTGGTGGGTGAAACAGTATGACTAGATGCTTTTATTAAACACTATTACATCCAATAAATAGTGCAGTCTTAAACAGAATCATGTAATGTATACGTAGTGCTAAATGTTAGTTGAATAATGGAAAGTATTATTTAATCTGAGCATTTTGTGTATATGTTTCTCTTACATGAATGTTTACCCCCAAGGTGAATCGCACCTTTTGTTGGTTGGAGATCCAGGTACAGGGAAATCTCAGTTCCTCAAGTATGCAGTAAAGATCATGCCACGCTCTGTGCTTACTGCAGGAATTGGATCTACAAGTGCAGGTACGTGCTTTCATCACCTGGAAAAGTTCATTTTCTTGCTCAAGTATGTTTATATAGAAGCCTTCTACACATATGAACATATGTGCTGAGGTTGTATGAGCACAGCTGAAGCACTGAACTACTGTGGAGGCATATGAGGCCTCATACGACTCTGCAGAAGGGCAGTCCTGCCCTTTCATCTGTATCCACAAAGGACTGTAATGAGCTTCTAACAGGGAACCTTACAGATCTCATCCACAGTTACATCTCAATTATTGCTTGCAAAGGGTGATCTGGACCTGTATTTTTAGAGCTTTCCAGTGTGACAAATATGACATCTTTCCAGAGCTCACACTGTGTGATGAACTAACATCCTGACCAGAAAATCTTCTCTCCTGTTCTTTCATAAGTTCTGTCTGGATGCAGTTTGATTTCTGTTTACTTTCTGGAAATTCAATCCTGTGTTCAGGAATTATTTGTGAATATGGTTTCAAGGTGGTTTCAGAGACCATGTGCTTTTTTTTTTTTTGCTTCTTTTTTTTTTTGTTAAATTTAGGTATGTCCCAATTGGCTTTGAATGCCAGGCATCTTTACAAACTTTTCTGGGGACAATGTGCAGAGTCAGATTACCTCTGCCAGTGGCTTTATTTGAACAAATGAATATATTACTTGTAGGTTCAAAATCACAAAATAATTAGGGTCAAACCCCAGTGTCTCAATTAGCACATGTAACTTGACTGTTTCTCAGATAGTGCTAAAACAGCATTATTTCTACATGTGAGAACCAGAGACTAAATCTTTCCCAGTTCCATAGCTACGTGTATACTGGGTCTTCCATAGCTGTGGAAGTGGAATGCGATGTTGAACATAAACCCTCTTGTGTGCAGGGAACTTGTCATGAAACACCTATGTCTCTGATTTTTCCCTTCAAACTGTTGACAGATAGGTCTGGGGAGAAGCCAGAGGAAAATCTTGGCTCAGCATAACTTTTTCTCCACTTTTTTGTTCTCTGTTAAGAACTGAGAACAGGATGGATAATTTCAGATTTGCTAGGGGACTTGCAATGATGTGGAGTAAAATTTTGCCATACATTTCAGTGTAATTTTGCCCACTTTTGTCAGTACTGGTCTCCACGTATCAGTTGTTCTTGGCCTCTGATGTTGCTGTTGCCTTCTTTATCTCATGTCCCTCCGGTGCTTCATCTTCCATATGATCTGGTTTCCAGCTCAGCAATGATAGCTACATTCAAAGACATTTCCATGAAAACCAATATTGTGGTTTACAAGCTTACTGTGGTGTATGTGCTGTGATGATGTGTTGAGGTGAAGGTTCATCTTGTGAAAGGATTGTCTTGGGCCTTTAGATCATCTGCATTTTACTTAAATCTTCCTTATATTTTAAAAAACTTAATGCTCTCTCATTCTCCCTTCTCAAAATCGAACAGCAGGTGCACCAAATTTCTACTTTAGAATTCTTTAGAATCCTTAACACAATTGAAACTTGAGTGCCTAGCAAGAAATCTGATTAGCCCTAGTTTAATTTCAAGGAACCTTTCCATGGCTAGAACTGCTGGACTAAAGCATTTATTTCTAGTCCAGGAATTTGGATGTTGTTTATTTTCTTTGCCTTTCTTTTGCAAGATGTGTCTTACTTATGAATCTGTTTGTGGCTGGACCTAACACTGATTTTTGTCAATTTGCTCTTTGTGCAGAAGCTTCAAATGATGAGTTTGGAGAACTATTAGACTGCTTTACTTTCCTTATTTATTTGCACAGTGTGAATTAGCAGTTTCTGCTTTCTCATGAGAGGACAGTCTTAATTCACATTTTCTCCTCCCGTGTACAGATATTAAATCTGTAAGTTTCACTTTTGAATAGTTCCTTACTTTATATAAAAAGCAGTCCAGATTGCATTTAATTTCAGGCTCTGGCATTACAGTCCACATAGGCCAAAAAACACACCTTAGGTTTTGTAAACCCTGGAGAAGTGCTAAAAGCTGTTTACATTTGGATTCCTCTTGTAGAGAAAACTGCTGGTATCTAGCCAACCTCTGGTAAGATTCTGTGCATTAACATGTCTTGTACCCTTTGTCTATCCAGTACTGGTTTAGGACACAAGCTATTTAATAACCATTGAATTACAATTCTCCCTCCCAAACTGTCTGTTGTACCAATTGTCCTTGGTTTTCTGCACAAGAATTCATTTGTACTGGAACAGGGTGTTAGATCATTAACATTCTCCTTATGTCAAAATTCTCTTTCTTTCCTGCTCTACCTTAGACATCATGTGCTTTGGGATCCACTATGACCCTTTGGGGCCCTGCAGTACCATGTGCCTGCTGCAGCCCATTAACCCATCCAGACCTAAGTGGAATTATCTTGCAGAATTTCAGAAAATGGTGACCTAACTCCTGCAGCTTAATTTGCTGTTGGGCCTCTTTCAGTCAGGTTGCTGCCTTTCCCTGCACTTTTTAAACAAAGTCTGTGCTTCATTGCATTTTGCCTGATTCAGAAAGAGTGAGTCAGGAGAATGCCTTGCTTTCTTGCTGAAGGTATGGAAGACCTTCATCTTCCCGTCTCACTGACAGGCCCAAGTTTTCTGCTTGCTGCAAACAGCCCTTATAAATGACCAGTTATCAGAACTTAACCTCCACTCAGTGAATAAGTTTCTGAGTTTACTTGTTTTATTATGTTGCCTTTCTTGCAAACACTTAGTAGAAATTTTCTGTTCAAAGATCTCTCTACAAGTTTAGGACTTGTATGAGGAACCTGGGCAGAAGATCAGACCACATGCAACAAGTTAATGGCAGAAATTCACTTGACCGCTGTAGGACTTTCTGATTTGTAAATAAAGATGAGGGAACCCTCTGTTTCACTGTTTGGTTCTGTCTACACTGTGGTTTTTTTTCAAAGGCCTGGTTCATTCTCCCAGGGTAGCCTCTCATCTGAGAATCAAAGGGAGTCATTCAGCTACCTTTTATTTTTAGAAATTGATACACAGTTTTCCATAGGGACTAACTGAGGCTTAGCAAAATCTCTGAGTTCTCACCTTACTACTAAGTTTAACCACCTGTTTTGCAGTCCCCAAAGCTATAGTGCTGCTTATGCATATTTGGATTAGATAATCACTAGTAAGAAAATATTTCATTTACCCTTGGAGTTTGAGATCTGCAGCAATCACTTGGTGTGTTCAATTCCAGAGGGACAGGAACCAACACATGCCTGCTGCTGGCAGGTTTTGAGCTTGTGGACATACAGGCCACTCATTCAGCTGCTTCTTGGTGCATATTTGGCTGTTGACATTTCTGAAAGTTTTGTTTGGCATTGTGTCTCTCCACAGATGGACTGCTTAAATAATTTTATGAACTGTATTTAGAACAGCTTGCCTAAAAATCTGGGAGACTATCAGCTGTTTCTCCAGCTCTCCAGTTCTGTATAACATGCCTTTCTGAGCTGTATGAAATGTACCCTTCTGGCCTCTCCTTTTACATTACAGCCTCTGCAGATCCTTGACAGTGCTGCCTTTTTGCAATGTCTGACATTGTCCATATCATGCCAACAGCAGTCTGCTGCTGATTTTCTTTCTTTTCATTGAAGGGAACTGACTCAAAGGGAAACCACCTTTTGGGTTTTTTTCTTTCATAGTAAGCCTCACCCTGCTAGGCAGTCTTCATGTGCTAGCAGCCATCTCTCTTCTGATCCATTAGAAACCAATCCAGCTGTGATTATAAATAGAGTACATGGTGTCAGTATCCTGAGATATGCAAGACACTGAAACTGGAGATATTTTTCCCTCTTTCTAGATCCCCAAACTGTCCCTGCACATTCCTGAGTTGCTATAAGCCAAGGCAGTGCTAGGGAGCACTTTTCCACTGTGGATTCATTCCCTGTCTCTCATAAAGTTACAGATGGAGCCTTAGGCCACTCTTCTCTGATCTTCCCTGCTACCATGGTATTGTTCTTCTGCATAGTTATAATTGTGCATGAACTTGAAGTATTTTCTGTATGTATCTTGAAAATATTTTCCAGAGAGCATAGTTTCACTGGCTGCTCCTTCAACAGCTGGGCCTCAAGTTGAAGAGGCAACGCTGTAGGAAGTCTGCAGGAATGAAATTTGAAGTTGTGATCAAATACGGTCAGATATGGCCCACCTGTAACAATGTCTCATCTCTTGCAGATTCTTAAGATCCTTTTATTTCCTCTCAATAACGCTGCTCCAAAATGGCTCTGTCCTGAGACAGAGCTTACATTGACTAGCTGCATGCCAAAGATTATTTAGCCAAGTATATATCTGTCTTCAGAAATTTTGGCCTGTTCATGTATCTGTACATGAAGACCTGCAGTGAGGATGGATGGGAAATACTGCAGGAGCAGTGTCTTTGTCATGCTGGCTGAAGGTTTCAGTCTTACACACTTCCTGTATAACACACCCAGGCTGGCATTCATCAGGCTTTTCCATCCTGCTGTTAAAACAACAGGCATTTCAAGTTGATTTTTGGATGGATCTTGTATGTCTTCAGGATTCCCTTTACTGTATCATGACACCCCTGCTTCTTTCCAGTTTGTGTCAGTGCAGGTCTACCATACCTGTCTAGTGAAACAGGGCAAACTGGAGGACCACCCATATTTTGAAAGGTAGGCCTCCTTATCTCATAGTCCGGGGGAGTTTTGGAGGGAGACTCCAAGGACTCTCTAAAAGTTTCTGACATTTTGCCCAGCTCTAACACTGCTGTTAACATGTATCTGTCATCCCGTCCATCACCTGGTGTAGCCCTTCTGTAGCACACACACACACCTCCCTTCCTCTGATTCTCTCTGCAGATAGGGCAGTCACATCCCTCACACCATGGACAGCAAGTATCCAGCCATGCCTCCAAACCAGCATTAGCTAAAGCTGGAAATGTCCAAGTGTATCCTCCCTCCATCTCCTCCTTTGCTTTCCAAGTTCCATGTAGAAGCCTGGGTTTGCCTTTAATAAAGCCTCCCTAGTGACTCCAGCTGGCTTTTCTTCCTCATGCTGTCATCATTGCCTAGACCAGAAATCAAGCAAAAATTCCTCCACCCATCTTCTCCAGCCCAGTTTTCATATCACACACTACAAGACTAGCTCTTAAAAAGCAGAACTGGAAACAAAAACACAAATGAGAAGACCTAGCTCAAATAGTCCCACACATACTGCCATCCCTTATACAGTTGTCAGTTTTGCTGCGTGTTCCTGGCTGACACTGAGCAGAGCCCCCCAGCTAGCCACCACAGTAACAATTCACCCATCGTCTCCAGACCAGACTTCTCTGGCTTTCAAAAAAATGAGATAATCTGTAAGCTTGCAGACCACTGTGCTATGGATAAGGAGTAGAGTAGTTAGGTAAGCATGTGAAGGATCTCCTACAGCTGTCCAGACAAGCTACAAGATTTAGTTAACTTAGCTCTTTTTTTGCCTCTGATAAATGAGGATTTGCCATGTGCATAGTACATTTTGGGTTTTTCCTTTTTCTTCCCTCCAGCATTTTCAGATGGCATGGACAGTATTAGTCTAGTCTGAGCTGACCTCCAGAAAACCAGCAGTTGAGGCACTGCAAAGAAAGTAACAGACTATCAGATTCCAGATTTCTCTCTGTGAATCTGTCAATCCCTTCTCAAGAATCAGTTGTCTGGCAAGCCTGTAAACTAAGTTACTGTGGTTAGTGTAGCAAAGTTCTGAGTTGCTGCCTTGTTGAAGATTGGTAGTAACAGTTGGCTTTTTCAGTAGAGCTTTGTAGAGTCACTGGAAAGATTAAATTTCACCATTATGATGGAGCTGAAGCCTTTTTGCCCCCATCAAAGTTAAGTGTCATAGTAATTCAGAGTGAAGGTGACACCTGAATAAATCACAGTGACTCTAACATGAAGGGACAATTTTTTTCCAAGCTAGACATAAAAACCCCACCCATATTTTCCATCTGTAATGTTACCTTGTCTGATCCATTCACTTTTTACACAAGTAACCTCTGCTAAGCATTATGACAGCTTTCTAATGAAACTGAGTCTACCTAGCTGTCTTGAGGTAAAAATACAGTGAGATACATCACCAGGCCTGTCAACAGAATCTGTAGCACTCCCTTGCATCTTGGCAGTCTCTGCAAGTAGAGGTTTGTGGGAAAGTGAATTCATCTTCAACCTTGAAATTGTAATGCTGTGCTGTCAGCACTGGCTGGCTCTGTCATGTGCACAGCCCTGCTGTTTGAAAACTTTCAGAGATTAGGGACAGGTCTTTACAGATGCCCAACATGGACTCTATCTTTTAATACCACTAAGTTTGTGCTGTGAATACTGCCTGACGCCTGTAGAATACTGGAACTTGGTTTCTCAAATTCCATGTCTCTGGAATATGATTTTTGTCAGGAAACATGATACTCACAAGGCAGTGTGTATGGATTGCTAGTATCTGGTCAAAGTTGTAGAAGACTTAAGAGGCATCCAACCTCTCAAAAAGCATAGCAACAGCATTTATCTTGCAAAGATCACAAAGTAGGGTTGTTCCTCTCCAATCTTCACCAAGCACCATATTCTTTCTCCTGTAACTGATGGGTCAGCTACATTGAGGATGCGTTAGCATATTGGGTAATATTTTGTAGTTGATTTTGCAATGGCAACAATAGGTTCTGCTTCTATCACTTTGTGGCACAGGCTTCTATGAAGCCTTCGTGCTACTGATAGATGGATTCTGGTTAAAGCTTGTACTTGATCCCAAGTTTTCATCTGAATATTCAATAGGTGCAAGGATTTGAAATGTTACTACAGTAGCCTTAGTTCACGGCAGACTTCACAAGCCTGTCAATGCTCCAGCAGATGACTAAGTTATTTGCATGCTTACATTTAAGAGATATCTTAAATACATTTATAAATAGAATAATAAAGTGCATGAAAAATCTCAAAATGTCACTACAGATCTAAAAGTTGCAATATAATTGAAAACCAAAGATCTTTCTTGAAAGTCCAAAGATCTTTCTTGAAAGTTCACAGAACTCCAACCCTCAAGTGAAACAAGTGCTAGTTTAGGGAACCAATTGTGCTAAGTCATATCAATATTACAGTGTTAATACTTTTAAATTGCTAGTCATCATTTTAAACAATTACATAGAGATTTTTAAGAGCACACATTAGAATTATGGTTCCAAAAATTAATGGATTCCAGTAATTCATTCAGCTACCCTAGGTACTGCTGAGCTTCCATGTGCACGTACATTCAGATCAGATCATTCCTTTCCAATTTAAAAAAATATACATGTTCAAAATGAAGACAATTTCATTAATGATGTAGAAAGACAGAAGCTTTAACTGCTTGGGACATCTTCATCCCTATTATAAGAGAAAGCATTCTATTTTTATTCAAAGCTCTACTGTCCAACATCATGAAATCTACCTTTTTCTGAAGGGCCTAAAACCTACAAGAGTTCAGAGTTTGGGCAGTTACTAGTAACTAGCAGAAATACATTCCTGTAATCTGGCATGACAGATTACAATTTAACTGCACACACTGTCAGAGTAAATGTATAAAGCTAATGAGGACTGGAAGGAATAACTGAATTGTCCATGTCACAATAATGTCTTAAGTCTTTACAGTTTACTGCTTAGTTCTTTGTATCTATCTTCAAAGATGCCTCAGGTAAATATAGGGATGTCTCAGTGCAAGAGCTTAAGGGCAAGTAATGTATTCTGCCTGCCACAACAGGGTTTGCATCTTGATTTATACCAGTGCATAGGATTGCCTTAAACAATAGAGAAAAACCAGAAATTTTAAATTCCGGGCATTAAGAAAGAAAACATCTGAACTCCTTATTACTATTGAAAAAGACTACAAGAATAAAGCATATCTGAAAATAAACATACCAACCAGCACTGGTACATAATAATCTTGCAGAAGAGCATTTTTGGGATACTCACACTTAGAACTTTGTATTAATTGCTTGCATCCTTCCAACCAATTGTATATGCTATTAGAGTGGCTGAAAAAGGGTTCTTTCCTGAGATACCCACTCAAATCCCCATGAAACACTATCCTGAACAAACCACAGTTTGACTAAACAGCAAGACGTTTTTAAAAAAAAGTCCTAAAATCTAAAATAGCAGATGGTAAATCCCAAATTGCATACTTAAAGTATGTACCTTGAAAGGAAAGGAGGCTTGCACCTGAAGTTATACTGTACTGTCTGCTTTCAGAGCAAAAGGCCATTTTTGGACTTTTTTATTTTTTTAAATAAAAAATACTTTTTTCTTTGCACTTCTAATGACAGTTTTGTTCTTAAGCTGCTATCAAAGGGCACTTTATATTTGGCAATCTGGGTATCAGAGACAAGGACATGGCATTACTCCTTCATTTTGCCTGAATGTTTTAACTTTTAAACTTTTTTTTTTTAGCTTTTAATAGTGCTTACAAAGTAAAGGGGGAGGGGGGAGAATACATATACTTTAATCAGGTTTGGTTTAGACCACATAGAATAACACATTAGAAAAAAAGGCAATTACTTAAAAATAGTTGTATTTATATTCCACAATTTGATCAAATACTGTTTGTTTGTTGGGTTTTTTTGGTTTTTTTATAAACTTTCTACAGGATGCTTTAAAACAAGTTCTTCACATTGTTTGTCAACTATGTACTTATGGAATTTGAGGGAAATAGTTCTGGTTGTTTTTACAGTTTAACACATATACAGTACCAAAACGATGGTGGTTAGTCACATGCAGTCCATATGAGATTCTAACATAACATTTAGTGAATTTTCTGATGTTGACCACCCCTTTGATGCTGAAGGTAATGCATCTGTAGAAAGCAGAGACTGTAGATTTGGGTTACTGCTCTCTGCATCTTCCAGTTTTTCAGTGTTGTCCTCCCAATTAATGTGGAATCTTGTGACTCTGGGATTAGATGCCAAAATATTTCTTTGAAGCTGAGAAAGAAGAAAATATATGGATTGTAATATGTACATCTCAAACTGGAGTTCACATGCATATAGATTTTTTTTCCTTTTACTCCCCGCAGCCTTGTTTAAAACAGTTTGTTTATAAAGGGAACCTATATAAATGTGAATATATAGCTACTACCTGTATCAGCAACGTGCTTACAGTGCACACCACTTACTCATTTACTCCAATATCCTACTCGGCAAAATAGCTGCTTTCTCAAGAGGACATTTTAACTGATCCCTGTGTTCAAGGCTGTGCAAGAGCTCCACATGTAAAGTGCAAGTGTTTATTTTTGTATCCAGCTTTTAGTAAAGCAAATTAGTTTTAGCCCCCAGTGATTCTGCAAACCACAGTACTTCATAGAATTTTGCAGCAACTTTATAGTATTTGCAATAACTATGAATTTCATCAACTTCCCGTCTTCATTTAAGAGTACAACCTATCCTTAAATTACCAAATCTTGGACTGATTTTACTAAGTATATTTATCTACTAAAGTTTTAAGGTAAAAGTAAAACATTACTTAGATTTGGAATATACTAACTTTGTGGCAGTAGATATGATTAGACATATCTTACTCTCAAGGTGGCCTTCATTTTCCTTTGAAAACATGTTGCATTTGTTTATGTATGCAGCAAAAAAGAAAATGCTAGTTTTCTCTTTATCTTGAAAGGGCTGAAAGATCACAGTTACCTGGAAGATGGCAAATTATTACCACTGGCCACTCATGAAATCCAAGACTGATCACAGGAAAAGTTTGCTGTGTTGATTTTATTCTCCAAGAAGGTGTAATCAATTTAATAACCTTCTACTTGTGTGTTGTCATTCCGCCCTGAAGGGGACTTTGTATACAAATGTATAATAGCTTTTGCAGTTCTTTTTCATAGGAGCAAAGTTAGCTTCTTATACAAGCAGAGAATGAAAATGAGTAGTTCTAGGCATTTTTAAATTCAAGTGCTTTAAAAAAAGTCAACGTTTTGGCATTCACAACCAACATAACAAGTGTATGATTTAAATGAAAGAAAAAAAAAAGAAAGGAACATATCAAAAGTTTAAGAGTCCTCAAAATTAACTGTGATTTTGAGAACATATTGAGTATCTGATCCCTGGAAATTAAATTAAGCATACAAAAATCACACTATTTCACTTCATCTTTTAATTCTAGTTCTGGTTTAATTGTTACCAGGAAAGATATCCTTTTTTTTAAACTTAGTCTGCATACTTCCTTTGTCAAGCTGTCCATTCATTGGATGATCATCCAACCAGGTTAACCCTTCTTCTCTCATTTTATACCTAACTTCTTCAGTTTGTTTGTTACAGTTCTGCAGAAACTGCAGCTCTGACACTAGAACAGCTGGGTACTGACTCTCATAAATTAGTATCTACAAGTTAGTTCCAGGCTGATAGGCTTAGAAAAGCATTATTCTGTTTTTCTGAGGAACAGAGCCACTTGGTCAGCACTGGTGCAAGTGGGAATAAATCCAATGGTTTATTTCACACAATCAGTATGAAAGTCCAGCCAGGTCTTCAAGATGGTGGAAACTGCTGATAGTTTCTCAGTATTATCCAAATTTATGACACTTACATGGCACTTGTAGTTTGCTTCCCCAAATACTTTCCATTTTTTGATGCCTTATTCCATGCACTTTATGAAATCCCTTGGTGTTTGCTTTTGTTTCTTAAAAACCTCTTTCTATATGCATACCTCTGACATATGGCTAGAGCAAAACATGCCTTACCTTAGAAAAATCTGGTTTTACTGGTGGATTCTCTCTCAGTTCTGTTTCAGTATATTCATTGTTTACATAGTAGCCGACTCTAATAAATTCTTGACCTCGGTAAGTGCATGTAATTAGCACAACTGTTACACCTACTGCATCTGCATCTGGAATAAGCCCTGGGTTAGGTGCATCAGCCTAAATGTGAAAGGGAAAGATAAATTAAAATAAAATTGATACTATATGCCTTTCTAGCAGGGGAATCTTAAGTAGCATGTTTTAGCAGCTGAGTAGTGACTATATTTAAAATTGTTCTTCAAGTTAACCAGAAAATACACCTGCTTTCACAACATCAACCCTAGATTTAGGACACTACACTGTAGAAACAGAATTACTTAGACTAAAGCTGGCTGACATTTCTCATGGGCAATTACGCAGGTTAGATCCAAAACTGCTTATAAATACCATCAGCTGAATCATTGTTCAAGCAGGTGGTACTAACTTCACTCCGATCTACAGTGCTATTGTTCTCCAGCCCATCTTGGTAATTCAGTGCAGCAAGATTATTTTCTTTTATACCCTCAATGTTGATTTGATCTGCATGTGTGTTTTTAACAAGACTAAATCCTTAAAACTACAGACTGTGATTTATACTTAGCAAGAGGAGCAGAAATCAGCTACAGTTAGGTTTGAGCTGTCCCCCAGATTTCTATGAAAAGAATAAACTACTTTCTCTTGGCTCTTTCCTAATACCTATGTGTAAAATTTACGCAGTTAAATGCATCATCTCTCTAGGACACCTGACATGTTCAGCCAATATGCAAACCCAATTAATAGGCAACTTGAATAATCTTCCTCAATGTCCCTACATACCAGGTCTGTGCAGTTTTTTTATCTATAAAATTTGCCTTGTAAAGCGTGGCTCCCATCAATCCCCAAAAATGCTTCCTAACTCCCCATTTATTGAGAAAATCTGTGTTGGAGGACAAGTTGGCATTAATAGCGTGTTTGAATAGTTTAGGTTTAACAAACCTTGCCTAAGGACAGAGGATAAATGGAATTAATTCCTGTTCTCCCTCTCATCCCTACTTTTCTGTAGTATTTATATGCAGCACAGTGAAATTTGGGAGCTACTCTTCACAGAGCATTAGCTTCTACTCTTTGTGACTTCAATTCTAAGCCTTCAAAGCAGTCTAACTTTTTGTAAGAAGCTGTAGATACTTTGCAGGAGGACTAGATGAGTCAGACCTCTCAGGTACAAATACACCAGAGAGAGAAATAAAAAAACCCAGGGAATCAGGTAGCACACAACTTCCTCCAGCCCTAAAGGACATACAAAATGACCAAATGGCTTTACAACTTTGCATATGGATATGGAAAAGATGACCAAGGAACTGGACAAGTGCAGAAGCTTGAGGAAACCACAAGAACTGCCCATGCAGATTAAATAACTATTTTAATTCAGTAGTCTTGTTCTAACAATGCCCAGAATAATTTGATTACTTTAAATTACACAGTAATGGACAGCAAAAGGACACTTTCATTTAACTCTCCATGAAACTCAATTCACACCTTAATGTAGGATTCTAGTTTTCCAGGCACCCATTGTCATTTTGTGTCTTGTAATATCCTCTGACACAGTTCTGAACCCAAGGAAATACTCTGTTCTAATCCTGCTTAATTCTCAGACATTGTTTTGCTGTGTGGAAAAGGCACTGAAGACTGTTAAGAATAGTTTTCAAAATCTGAACTTCCCACCTTTGATGTCAAACATTTTAATGGCTCAGGAACCAAAATGATCATACACAGGTAGAAATAAAAAATAAAAAAAGAGCTTGGTATGATCAAGTGATAAATGTGCAGCTGCAAACAGGTGTTTTGGTATTTGATATATATATCTCAGCAAAGAGAGGCCGTAGATTAATTTTTGCATAAAAGTCACTGTCTTAGTATTTCATTCTTATACTATAAATTAAGAATTTTATTAAATCACTCAATGTATATGTTTTCTTCAGTTATCTTGCTTTTCCACAGGACATTTATTCACATAGCTATAATTGCAGAGTAGGTAGCAAAGGTCATACCCCCACTTAAAGACAGTAAATTACTTTTGTGCTCATATTCTCAAAAAAGAAATGTTTTGAGATTTTATTACAAATCCCAAAGTGCATAGAGAGACTAAATCAAGTTTCACTATGTATATCTTGGCATTTTGAGCTAAATAGGCCAAGCTGTGGGCCTTTACTATTGAAACTTTTTTTTTTTGAAAAGGAGGGGGCAGAGAGGGAGGGGGCTGGACTGCTCGTGTAAGTCTGAAATCTGAAAAGTACATGAATTGCCCTTCTTTCTGTATGTAAGGCTGTATTCCTAACCTGATACATAGCTTCCTTTCAACTGAGGTAGTTTCATCATCCTTGGTATTCTGCCTACATGGCACTCCATTTTAGTTGCTATTTCAGCCATTTTCCTATCTAGCAAAATCCACAGCATATTAGCTGAAATGCACACCTCCACAAAGGTCCTTTCCTTACGCTTTCCTTCGTGAACACAATCTCATTTCTTTATATTACGTGCCTCCTGCAGCCCTGTGCTTTACCCCATTCTCGCCTTCCCTTGCTTTTTATCTCCATATCCCAGGCTGCTTCAGTTTGGCAAATAAAATTACTTCAGTCATCTGCAAAGGCTTCTTGCAGCACTTTGGGCTTTTGGTGGACTCCTGTGTACACACTAGCTCAGCCCTACCCTCACCTGAAACCCAGAGCTTTTGAAGCATAATATACTCAGACCAACAGTACTTCCATAAGAAGTGAAAGGGATACTTCAGTATAACACAGGAGCCTCTTACAGGATCTACTACAGTCTGAGCAAGATGTCTACATATCTCCTCCTAATTTAGCTGTAATGTCATTTATTGCCAGGATACAACTGTCAAGTCCATTCCACATAAACTGCAAAACCAATAAATTTAGGTTTTGAGACCCTCCCAATCATACAGCCAAAACATGCCTTTTTATGCAACCACTTCCTGCTCCTTCCCATCACCATCAGCAATGAATCCTAACCGGTAACATCTTTGAAATTAGAAATGTAAATGCCAGCTGATTCCTCTGCATGCACTGCCACAAGGTAGCCCCATTGAGGGCAACAGAGGATCACCTATTTCTGACCAATTAATGCTATAATAGCTTGATAATGGAAGAACTGTTAATAAATGATGCATTTGTTACACATCTGCTTTATTCGTAGTGTGGAAAAATTAGGCCTGGCTCCAAAACCAAACAGAAATGTTTCAAGACTGATTTGAATGTATGTGGTTGATAAATGCCACCTCCAGCCTAATCCTACTCCTTTAGCCTGTCCTTTAAGGACAAAATAAACAAAAAACCCCCACAACAACAAACACAAAAACCCAACAAAACTTCCCTGGAACTTTCAGGATTAATCAAGATGCCTCACAAATGCTGATAGCATTTTAAAATAGTTACAGTCAGTGAGAAATAAGACTGTGCATTCATTAGCTCTTTTGGGGTTTTTTAATGCTCATACTCCAGCATGCATTTGCCATTAAATAGTTAAGTGAATTTATGGTATTCAGGAAAGTATCAGGGTCCTTACATAATAAGGCATACTCAGTTTGTATCAGATTTTTCATCTGTTGGATTTTGCTCTGTTTGCAAGAAAAAAATCTAGTATTCCATAGAAAAAAGTGTTAATCAAAATTATAGTTTTGATTAAGAACACTAAACAAAATCCAACAACACTAAAAAAACCCACAAAATCCACTCACAAACAATTATCACCACAAAAGAAACTACCCCAAACAAACAAACAAAAAAAAGCTGCTGTAAGAATTCAGGAAAGTCCACTTCAGGTTTTTCCCCCCCATCTCACTGACTTAAAATGGAAACCGGAGCAGGCTAGGAAGCCATCTTAGTGCTGCTCTTTCCCCGTTTTCTTTCCCTTCATTATTCCTGTTAACTTTTGGCTTTAACAGCAGTATTTCATAGGACTGTCACATGCTATAGACTTTGTTGAAAAGTCTTGATCTACACACTTTTTTTCCTAAATGCCTACTATCTACCACTGTCTATTTAGAAATCCTTGTGTTTTGTTATGATTTGGTATTCTTAGCCAAATATCACAGTTGAACATGTTCCCTGCCAAACAGAAATGAACTTCTGTAGTGTTCTGGCTGAGTTTTACACTGATCTTCTGCAGGTGTTGTCTGCATTAACCTAGTGCTTCTGATTGTCTGAAACTGCCACCAATTACGTTGATGGTGCTGGTGTAAACCAGGTAACTGGTACTTTGGATTACCAAGGGATCCAGACTATGTTTACAAACCAGACTGATAAAATTATTAGTAGCTATGGGAACTGTGCTTGTCACTATCTCTAATTATTGATACCACAAATAAAAAAATACATCCAAGAAATATCAGGGGCAAGAAATGCCAGCTCATGAACAGACCTTTAAAGGGAGCTTACAAATACTTCTTCTAGCTTACCATTATTTTTCAAGTGCCTCTTAGTTTGAAACAGTCATCTCTAAATAGATTAGGACAACCATTTTTTAGAAACCACTAAATCAGACTTACCTGAAATACAAACATGTGTCTGCCCGCAGGAACAGGTCCAACTAAAACTGAGTCTAACACTTGATCATATTCTTCACTTTCAGCTGAACCCACATAAATTATTTTCCATTCCAAATCTACAGCAAAACAAAACAATAAAAAAAAGCGTTATTTATCATTACAGTTAAGGGTCTTCAGCTGTTGTCTACCTGCAGTTCTGTCTAGCCTAAAATTGCTTCTTTGGCAACAGGCCTAAAATAACAAGGACCTGTCTTCATGGGGGAGATTTACTGATGTTTGACCCTATCCTCATGAACCTGATCCCACACTGTCCCTCTAGTCAGTTGGAACCACAGGAATCCCTCTATTTTCACAGTGAGGTTAATTTTCAAATCTTATCTAGAGAACAAGGCCCTTTCACTACTTGGAAGCTGCATTCAGCATCTTCTCAAAGTCTGTCAGGATGGCTGCAGCAGAGGAATCGATGCCTATATACACCTGTAACGCACTGCACACCTTTAATACTGACCTCCCAAAAACAAATCCACACTTTCCACATATAAACCTCACATCTTAAATGACACAGATTATGGAAGGCAGTTGAGTAAGAAAACCCACTGTGTAAGCAGGCACACTAACTCTATGTCCCCATTACTTCACATGTCACTTGTGTAACCCACGACGTATGTAAAATTGTGTTACCATGACTAGTTCACATTCTTAAATATACTGGTGCTTGCATTTTATCTACATCCTGAAATGGAATTATAGGCAGAAAAAAAAAGTCAATGTAGCATTTTATTTCTTAAAATAAGGCAACAAACCCAAACATTTCTTACGCTTCAGTTTTTTCTAACCCACCCTTTCCCTCACAGGTGTTTGAAAGTTGAAATTGCAAATTAGCTCACATTAGCTCTTCCTGAGTCAGCTTTTCACCTTCTCTTTCTGATTCAAAAACACATGTGTAAATACACAATTGTCTTAAAAGAGACTGTTGGATTTTTAAATAAGAGGAAAAACAAGATCACCATTACAGAAAACTATGATTTTTTTCTTAAACTGTTGCTTCAGAACTGTACCTTAAAAACTTACAGTGTATTTTTTTCCCCCTTGCCTATGCAAAAGCACAAACCTGTACCCTATTATATTTATCTGATTACTATACTCTGCAAAATTCAAACGTTTGCATTATGGTTTCTTAATGCAGGAATGGTACTTAAGCATAGAAAAAACTTAGCACTTCAGCAGAACTTGGCTGCTTTAGGATTGCAACTGTTACTCCTCTTCATTAGTGACTTCTTGCTTATCGCGTTTATCATCAGTGCAGGTTTTCCGGGCTTAACTAACCAGCAGGCCTTGGGAAGGGATTTTACTCCTCTGCACAGCACAGCACAACTGGCCAGGTATCCTATCAGAGGTGTTATTTACCTTTCAAGCATGTAGTAGTAGCTGTTGACATTGTCCTGTCCTCATCCCGGACAATTAAGGAGCTTTCTTGTCTGCATCTGAGTACAAGTTACTACTTTACAACAAGTGAAGACTTTTAGGCTAAATTGCTTAAGATTATCACACCACCCCGTGCCATTATTCTAGGAGAACAATATAAAGCTCATTCTAAACCGTTAGCATTTGGGGTTAACACTGGACTTTTTAAAAGTAAGTTTTAAATTATACATTTAATAGCAAACATGATGTTGTTTAAGTACCTTGGTACAGAACAACAACTTGAAAGAGAGGTTTGGGGTTTGTGAATTAAAAATTTTAAGATAAGTGTTGCTAGGACTGCTTGAAAACACTACAGTAAACAGGTGTATTAGCAGTGCAGGAGAGCTAAGGCTTTCATCAAGTATGCAAATCTTATTATTAAATGCACAAGATAGCAGTGTTTATCCCAAATGTATCGCCTGCATTTAGGTGGGGGAAGGAAACTGAGAATTTTGCATTGGACTATCTATAATTCTTCTCATCCTGACTGTCCGGGATTAACATAAATCCCGAGTGTGAGGAGCATGTGAGATACGGCTGTATGCAACTGAAGGAAAAGCATTAACACCTGGCACCGAGCCCCTGTGACGGGCACTGCCACCTGCCATAGCAGTGGCCACCGAGGGACCCGGTGCTGGCTGCAGAGACCCAGCCAGCCCCCTGGGCACGGAGCACAGCTCCGTCTGGCGCCTCGGCCGGCTGCAGGAGGGCTTGGGCCGGCGGCCGAGGCCTAGAGGGAACCCCTGGCTTAGCCCAGACTTCCTCTAAAGTTCCCGCCACCACGGCCCTCCCTCCCTCCCTCGGTGCGCTGTCACAGCCCTGTGCCGGCACGCTACTGCAGGGCCAGGCGGGCTGAGGGCGGCTGAGCCGCGGCCACAGCGAGCCTGCTGGGGGGAGCGCCCGGGCAGCTCCCAGCTCCCCGGCGGGCGGGCTGCCGGCCCGGCAGGAACGCTGTCCCGCTCCCGGGGGCAGCCCCGGCCGGCCCCGCTCTGCCTCTCGCCCGCCGTTCGAAA
>VXBX01000786.1:448508-491182 GCA_013400415.1 Scytalopus superciliaris | reverse complement strand
CGGGGCGGGGGCGGGGGGGGGCGGCTTGCAAAAATTTTTTTTTTTTTTTTTCCCTTTCCTTTTCCTCCCCCTTTTATTTACACCGGGAACGCTCCGCGCCGTTCGCCGCTTTCCCTATTTCACTCAACTACAGCCCATTCTGCCCCTGCTCGCCGCCAGCGCCCGCCCGGATTGGCCGCTCGCCGGGCGAGGGCCCTCCCTCCGCGGGCACGGCGGGCACCGAGCGCCGGCCAGAGCGGCTCCCGCCCCGCGCCGCCCCCGCCGCAGCGCCCCCGCGCGGCGCGCCCCGGCAGCGCCCCGGCCCGGCTGTCCCACCCCGAAACTGCTCCGCGCTCCGCTCCCGAGAGAGCTCTCTCTGCCATGGGGAAATGCTAAATCCTAAGGCATGGATTCGCCGCAGTTGCCGGCATGTAGCTGGTGGGACAGTATTTGTCGTGCCTACCACATTTACTGTCATTAAAGGATTAACAAGGTTCAGATTCGTATACAGAAGATGTTTCCTTTTCCCAGTGTATTATCTTATATTTAAAGTTCTAAAGTATAAAGTTTATATAAGCCAAAGAAAAAATTAATTTCCTTTCAAAGCGCTCACTGTCTACAAGTTGTAAGCAATATGAGACCATACCCACCTTGGAAAGTGCCCTAAGCTGAAAATGGAGGCTGGAAGAATAGTAGGGCAAAATATCATAGCTGAATTAAAACCACGGGTACAACAGGAACAAAACATAGTCTTTTATCAATCTACTTCAGGCAAGAAGTTAAAGCAGCACTGCATCTGAACAAGTCAAAAAGCTGCTTGAAACAAGGACCCATTTTGAAGTTTTATTTAACCTTAGCTGTAAAAAGGAACATTCAGAAGGGTTTAAGTGAATCCTAGGTGGATTTTTATATGCTGAGAGTGTGCAGTGTGAAGTACGGTATAAACAGCAACTGCAATGCCAGCTGTTGGGAAGAGTGAAAACACTCTCAGTCCAGCACACGTGAAGGAATTGTTCCCAACACCTCCCAGAACAAGCAATTTGACTGTCAAAACGCACTGAACTAATCTAATCTAACAGGGGGGTGCATGAGTCTTGCAACATCCCCTAATGAGAACGAAGGTAGCGACTCACAGGCTATACCATCTTCCCTGTGGGGCTCCATGTGCCGTGGTTTCAGCTCTTTGTTTTTCTTATGTTTTTGTGGGGTTTATTCCTTCATCCATGCCAGTTGTGTTGGGGCTGGGTGCTGATGGGGTCCCAGGTGCCAGGGCCGGCTGAAGTTATCAGGAAACATGTATTATCAGTAACTTTTTGCTGGCCACCAGTGAACAAATGGGCACTGTGGTGAGCTGTGCAGCAGTGAGAAGGTCTCTGCAGCCTCTCCTCCCTGAACCAAGTGATGGGGAGGGGGATTCTTGTGCATGTTTTGTCATAGAATCCCAGGAGGAATTTTAGGCTGGTTGCAGCTTGTCAACTACTAGGATATTTTGAGCTGAATACTGGAGTGAAAAAGAAGGGCTAAAGATAGAGAAGAAGCTGGGAAATGGGGAATAGAAGGATTGAAAGGAGCTGCACGTACTTGCTAATGTGTGGCTGTTTCCACAGTTGTGTAGGGTTTTGGGCTTGTCATCCACACAATGTTGTATCACGTATAGATTTACCGGGAAGCTTTTTTATTTTTCTTCCCCCATTTCATCCTTGGGCATCTTTGCATTTTCATTTTTGCTTAAAGCTTACAGGAAACCAAAATCTCAAAGAAATCTAATTGCCTCAGTTGAAGGGAAGAATTTGTCTCTGCTTCCTGGGGCAAGTTGCTATAAGATGATTGAAATACGTTTCTTTTTATAAATTTTGCAGCTCCAAAATTTGTATCTGTTTTAGTAATTGAGGAGGATGTGAATGGGTCCATTCCATAATTTTGCAATCTTTGCATTTGCCCTAATCTTTAATATGATCTGTCAGACTCACTCATTGTATCCTAATCTCTTTTGATCATTTAACAAAGTCCTAAAGCAAGTCACAATCAAACATGGGAAGCTTAGCAGAATCTGCTCCACAGCTCCAGGCTAACCTGCCGCAACACTGGTGGGTTTGCCTACCAGTGCCTCTAAAGTGAGTTACGTGGCAGAGGTATGTGGTGGAACTACCCTGCTGGTTTGCCTTCTGTCCATGGCACAAGCCAGTGCACCGGGTCTCTGTCTTTCACTCAAGTGCATTTTAAAGAAAAGACTGATCAAAGTGATTGATTCTTCAGGCTTGACAGTGACTGCTGTGAAGGAGTTTGGGGAGTGGAATTTGGAAGCTGGAGCACTGGTGCTTGCAGATGGAGGCCTTTGTTGCATTGATGAGTTCAACAGTATCAAAGAACATGACAGAACCAGTATCCACGAGGCAATGGAGCAACAAACCATCAGTGTTGCAAAGGCAGGGTAAGTGGCATGTTAACGTATGTGATAAAACAACATAGGATGTTTCTCTTGTTGGAGAGGAGTTGGAGGGAGATTTGTCATGCTGATTAGATAAATGTTTTCTGTGTGGTACTTAATAGTTTTGTTCTCAGCAGTATTCTTAAACTAGATGAGTCAGCACTTTAAAAGACAGTGCACTGGACCAGAGGTTGTAAGCAATCAGAATAAATATATGCTCTCCTCACTGCTAAGTTTTCAATCTACCACTGTAGGCCAGGCACTTTCCTAAGATGACTTGATGTTCTTTTTCTTGTCCTTTGCTACAAGTGGTCCTAATAGTCATACATGACATGAGGAACTTTGTAACAATTTTTTTGTTGCAACTCAGAAAGTGGGACTCCATTTCACCAACATCATAGAATCATAGAACCATTAAAGTTGGAAAAGACCTCCAAGATCATCAAGTCCAACCTTTGACTGGTCACCACTGTATCAACTAGAGCATAGCATTAAGTGCTACATCCAGTCATTGCTTGAATACTTGCAGGGATGGTGGTGACTCCACCATCTCCCTGGGCAATGCATTCCAGTGCTTGGCCACCCTTTCAGTGAAGAAATTCTTTCTGATATCCAACCTGAACCTTTGCTGGCACAGCTTGAAGTTATGTCCTCTTGTCCTGTCAAACCCAGTAATACTGCATGGTAACAAAAGCAGACCAAGAGATTTGCAGGCTGCTGAATTTTATGCTATTCCCCACCACCACCACCACCACCACCACCACCACCACCACCACCACCACCACCACCCCCCCCACCCACCACTTGGATCTTTGAGCTCCTATCTCATTCTGCCAGTCATATGCAGTTCTTGTCCAGGCCCAAATAATTTCCTGGCTGGTATTACTGCAATCCCTGCTACTCAAAAGGAATCACCCTTTCCTTATTCCTTCATATTGCCTTCTTGCTCCTATCACATCTTGGCTCCTCTAACTGATCATTCTGAGCATTTCCACCGTCTTTGACAGACACCAGTCAAGGGATATCAGTCTCACCTGGGTGATTACTGGCCTTTGCCAATAATGCAGCTGGGCACAAATATTTGAAATCAACATGGTCTTGTCTCCTTAGTAAGACAATGACATATTTTAGCTTGTTGCAGTCAGTTGGGTTTTGTAGACCCCAAACACCTTACTAACTTGCACATGTATCCTCAGCTGCTCACTTTTAATGATTACATATAATGAGGATTTTTTTAGTAGTAACTTAGCACAGATAGGTTAAGCACCTTGTTAATTTAGGTCTTATTTTGGTGCATGGGAGATAAGGTTTTTTTTCTGTTGGGCATAAGCTAGTGAAAGATCTGTGGTCTTTCCTCTCAGTTACAAAAGAACTTTGGACACGAGGCTGCAGTTACTCAGGAGCTGACTAGAAATAGCTCGGTGACAAACCAAAGTTAGAATGCTTCTGCTGCTGCCTTAACCAAAAAGAGTGCATTTGGACTACTAGAATAAAAATAATCTCTCCCCACATCTACAAGCACATGCTAGGACACCATGGTTAAGAGAGGAAAATGGCTGTTTCAGTCAATATGGCTGTCATCATTGTTTGCTTGGGTTTATAGTCATGTTTACACACAGGACTAAAACATATGGGTATGTTACATTTTGTTTTATTATCTGAAAAGCAGTGTTAGTTTTCACAATTTAAGGACCTAACTGTATATAGAGATTACTTGTGGCAATGTTAGTCATTTACGTTTGGTATCCTGATCACTGTCTGTCTGGTTGTTACTCTCTTACTGAGAAAAGCTTATGTATAATAAAAACTAATACAATAATTTTGTATATTGTTTAACTCTTACGGTCTTTCAAGATAAGGTGTGCTCTTTATAGCGTCATGAAAATTTTCAAACACTTTGGAATTATTTTCTCTTCCCAATTTAATTCAACCATAATGTTCACCATACTTTTTTCTAGCTTGGTGTGCAAGCTTAATACAAGGACAACTATCCTGGCAGCAACAAACCCAAAAGGCCATTATGACCCTAATGAGTCTGTCTCTGTCAACATAGCTCTTGGCAGTCCCCTCTTGAGCAGATTTGACTTGGTCTTAGTATTGTTAGATACTAAGAATGAGGAATGGGACCGCATCATTTCATCCTTCATCTTGCAAAATAAAGGTATGAGTAGCCTGTTTAAATTATAAGATGTTTTTTTGTTTGATTGGTTCTGGTTTGGGTTTTTTTGTTGGTAGTGGGGTTTTTTTAAGTTTTCCCTACCTTTGTATAGTTTGTTATCCTTGAGTCTGTCATACTAATCAGTGAACACATTTTTGTTATGGTGGTTTTCTGCCGTGTGGTTGTTTTTCAAGTAGGACTAAGATTGAAATCACTAATTGCTTAAGAGGAGGGAGCTGAGAACACTATACTTTTACTCTGTGATCATTTACAATTTATTCTAGCCCAGGCTGCTCAGTAAGTGAACGGTTTCCATCTTGTGCCTTTACATTGTGTGATCTGCAGATCCTAAACTCTATGCAATTGTACTTGCTGTTAATGGGAAACCTAATTCAGGCAGAACAGATCAGAGCTGCATGTGCTGCAGGGCTCAAAGAATGAACAATAGTGTTCCCGAGGTGGAGCTTTGTGCTCTGGAATTAGGGAAGGCAGTGAGATTTGATTTTAATCAGAGCCCCTTCCCCATCCACTTCAGGAACATGAATTTGATCACCATTATGGAAGAAGTGATTAGAGCAAACTTCTTCAGCTGGCTTCCTTCCTTTTCCAAAAGATTTCCTACAAAAAGTGTTCAGAATATGGCAGGTAGCTTTTGGCCCCTACAAGGTAGGTTAAACGGCCAGAGGAGGTACATACAGTCATGTAGCATTTTTCATTTTAAGGAATTTCAGAGTACTTGGTACTGTCTGTACCATCTGGTGGGCAGTGAGACTGACTGAGCAGTTCTGCTGAAATTACTGGAGGCTTTACTGTGGATTTTGTTAGGAGAGGGATTGGATGGTGCAAAATTCTGCAATGGAATTTGACCAAGTCCTTGAGGACTCGTGTACAGACCAGCCAGTATGCCCCAAAAGTACAGTAATGTGTCTTTTATAGTCACCTGTCCATTTAACAGGAATTCATAGGAATAAGTTTGATGTCTGTTGTTACACAATTACTGACAAGGCAGTTTTAACACAGGTTGTCCAAGCAAATCAGAAAAGCTCTGGAGCATGGAAAAGATGAAAACCTACTTCTGCCTTATAAAAAGCATCCAGCCAAAACTGTCTGATGAGAGCAACCTGATCCTTGTCCGCTACTATCAGATGCAGCGTCAGAGTGACTGCAGGAACGCTGCCCGCACCACCATCCGCTTATTAGAGAGCCTGATACGCCTTGCAGAAGGTAAGGCCCTGGCAGCTTTATTTTTAGGCTAACAATTAACCTTCATGAAATGAATGGAACAGGAGTATAATTATAGCCAGTAAGCAGAAGAGCAGCTTTTCTGTAGAGGTAGGGATAGGTGATTATTGCGTTGTTTTATCTTTCTAATCTAAAGAGACTAGGAACTGGAGATTTTGAATGTGGGAAAGAGTGTTATATATAGATTGTCAAAACCAATTTTTATTTTGACATTCTCACACACATAATAAACACTAAACCCACTGGAAGAAATCATATTGGTGAGAAAAAATCTCAGAAGTTATGTGGCTTTATGAAAAGCAGTCTCAGGATTTACTTGGCTTCCTTTGAATCAAATATTTGCTTCTATCCTAAAATGAATATAACATAAAAATAGCATATTTTTTGTTTCCTTAAGTATCAATAATCACGCATGTATTTTGCAATACAACTTCAGCATTTCCAGCTATGACTACAAATCATATTTCATTTATAAGAACAAAAAAAAAGGAAGCAGTAGATTTCTCTTAGTGTGATTTTATTCTATAAAATGGCATATCAAATATTTTCAGGATGAATTTAAACGAATATACTGTATTTTATATAACAATCATAAATGGCAATGTAGTGCCTCCTGCTTCAGATGTTTATATCTTGGTGTAAAGACATTCTTAATTTAAATGAAAGACATGCCTAACTTTTAGGGATCCACATGTAATTTTTACATTCAGTGTTTCTTCCATTCTTGTCAGTTCATGTGATTGGATGTCTTAGTTGCATTTTGTTCTTTCAAAGCATTATGTAGATGGTATTAATTAACCTGCCTTTCTCTTCCTGAATAAGAACTGAATGTGTTACTATGGCCAGTTAGGAGGAAGGCTTCATGTGGTAAATTATTTGCAGTATACCTATTTACAAAAAAACGGTTTTGTTTTGCTACCTTAAGTAAGGGAAGGAAGAAAAAATTGTAGACAAAAGCATTTTAGCATTTTAAATAATGCTAAATTCGTGGCACAGACCTGTGTAGAGGAAATCAAATTTTTTCTGACCTGTGATGAAAACTAGACCTTATTTTTTTACTTTATGGTTATGACATGTTCCCATATACATAGAGAAGTTTCATATCACACCCTTCATTGTGATATCCAGAGCTTTACATTTTTTAAATGTGGAATTTTGAGCATTTTTATTCAAACCGTCACTGTAACTGTAATTTGAAAGTCACACCACATTGTTTACTTAGAAAAACTAAGCCTTCCAATTCCTGTTGAAAATTACACTAAAATAAAAATTATTATAAGTTAAGGCTATGCCCAAATGTTTGAAGAGCTGAAGAAATCTGAAGAAATACCTTGTTCCCTTTAGTACAAAAAATTGTTTTCCAACTTTGTTAACACTTGCACCCTTTTGTTTTTGATAGCTCATGCCCGCTTGATGTTTCGGGATACTGTGACTTTGGAAGATGCTGTAACTGTGGTATCAGTGATGGAATCCTCTATGCAGGTAAGGTTTCCTGCAGACATTGCCATTGCTGCAATACCCCATTTAAGGGATTCTGTGTTTCATGTAGACATGTGCCAGTTCCCGTCTTTTCTTTGGAAAGGGTTTTATAGACTCATGGAAAGTAGGTCACCAGAGACCTTGACAAATCTTTTTTAGTCCATCTTGATTGTTAAAATCCTTAAACAGAGATTATACTGAAAAATGTGGATTAGTGATAAAGACCTGTTATCTTTTTTAAAAATAGATTTTGCAGTCTAATTGAAGTTTTGGCATACTGTTGACTTTTGGTAATCTACACTGTAAAGACCTTTTGAGCCAAAAATTGTGTGTATATCCTTGTGTTTAATAGCCTCTGATGGATTTTTCCTCCATGATGTTATGTAATCACTCATTAACTGGGTATGAGAGAACTTAATAATTCTTTGAAGCAAGTCTGAACAATTGCCAAGACCTACACTTTATTTTGCTATTAAATCATTTTAAACTATGTTGGTGGCAATAGTAAGACTTGGAACTTTTAGAAGACTCATTTTACTCTGAGAAACCTTAAAATTCCAAAACTTTGGTTGGACTGCAAATCGTGCATTCCAATTATCACGTGGATTTATGTAATGCTTCCATGTAAAAAGGCATTGACAAAAATGTGGAAGGCCAGATTTTAGTATTTTGAACATTATTAGGATGTTGAAAAAGCAGCATATTTAGAATTATTAAAAGAAATGTGAATTTGATAGGAGGGGGGTTTTTGGTAGAAATGTGGGAAATCATATAGACACTATTACTTCAGATAGAACGTTTTTAAGAAAAGTAAATCTTCATGCTTTGGAATAGGAAAAAAATTACCATAAGCAGATTATCTAGATTTTTATGCATGGGAATTTTTAGCACATCTGAAATATTTGGATTTGGCTGTGTCAGTGATGGTGTACTCCACTGCACAGCTGACTGGTCTGATCCAAAATGGCATTTCCTATGTTTCTGTATAGGTTGACATGAATATATTCAAATTAAAACAATTTTATATAGCTCAATAGACCCGAAAGCCCTTTGCAGGAGTAGATATGCTTTTTTTGGAGACAACGCTTTTCAGGATAGATGCACAAAGTCACATATGGCAGGTAGGCCCTTGAGATCTCACTTGGTTTTTTAGTGAGGGTTGAGAGCCTAATTGCAGTTTGTGCCACAGATAATCAACTGCACAACGTTGCAAATGGAATTTATCTCAAAAATACTAGAGTCTGACCTTATTAAGTAGGAAAAGATTATTTCACTGTCTGCTGCAGTTCGTCTTGAACTGTTTTGAAGAGCTCAGCTTTTCAATGACAGCACTGCATGTAAGTTAAAATGTGAAGCTGTTGAAACAGCAGAAGATATGACATAAGTGTTCATTAACTGTAATTAAACCTGTAATTAACTAGATTGGAATTTGATGGGACAGTGGTTTCAAAGCAATATGGTTTTGGATATAAGAACTCTGAAATACTGATTTTCTCTTTTTGTTTTTGGTAAGAGATCAAAAAGTGAAATGTATGTATATAATAACTAATGTGTGTTGTCATCTGTGTGTCTCTCTCACTCATCAGCATCAGTAAAAGCAAAAGAATTGTTTTAACTGTGGGTCACCATTTCATTTTTATATAGCCCTGCCCTCAAGGGCTGCAGCTTGCATAACAAACATCTGTCTAGTAGGAGTCAGTGAGAAATTTGTCTGAATTATGATGGCAGGAGACTACCTGGGAGTAGTTGGTATGCTCACTGTATTTGCTCCACTCTTCACTTCTTATGAGCAAGTAGGCAAATGTGTTCATTTTTATTAGGAATCTACAAATTTGATCTCTGCTATTTAAGGTCAAATTTTACTTTCCTCCTGGAAAGTACAGATGATTCACTGAAACAGTCTCTTTTTGAAGGAAGAGTTGGGGTTTTTTAATTAATAAAAGATTGAAGTAGCGTGCAAAAGTTATTTTCAGAAATGGTTTTCTTCTCTGGAAAAAAAACCCACCATCTTTGTATATATACATCCTGTGTTTGCTGCCTAGTTGTCAGTCTGTAGAATGAGGTTGCAAATGGGGAAGTACCAGTATCATTCTTGAAGGACTGACTGCCACCTTTTATCTCAGCAAACTCCATCTTCAACACTGTCTTTGCAAGTTCTGCAATAAGGCATATTCTTGACAGTATAAAATTAAAATTCACAGTTTTCCTGTAAGTATTCAGATGTTTCTTGTGATCCCTCTTGGGAAGGAAGACTATCAAATTTTTATCATCAACCTAGTTCATTGTGGATTTTTTGTTTGCTTTGTCTTCTAATTCACCCTTATAATTTCTTTCCTACGTTGTGAGCATATTTCAATCCCCCCAATTGGTATTTTCTGTGTCTCATTTCCTCTTGTTAATATTGTCTCCCTCCTCCTCTTGGTCATGTTTTCGTCTTTGTTTTATTCCCTTTCCAATGACTCTCCCTTTACTCCTTTTTATATTTGGTCTTCCCATCCATAGGCATTTTACACCCTTCCTTTCTGCTAGCTTTCCCTGTAATACTTTCTTTTTTCCCTTCTCTGTTCTAGATCCTCTGCCCTCAGTTCAATGGCATGTGGTTTTGTCATAGGGTTACCTTCCTCTACTCAAAAATGATACCTCACAGATGTGAGCACCAGCACAGGAATGAAACTTCACAGATGTCTGAAATTCACTTAGAATGTCACACACATACACAGAGTATTTAAAAGAAGCTTATTGTGATGGCCAAGTACGGCATTGAAAAGACACTGAGGATAAGACATTATTGTACCCTCTGGCCATATATCTCCTTTTTTCCACTGGATCTTTAGGCCACAGGTTGACAGTTCTCAGGCCAAAAGCAACTATCTTTTGTCAGTGTTCTGCTCAATATTTGGTTTACTGCCTGCTATTCTAAAGGTAGTATTCTCAATTTCTTCAAGTATTTTTCTGTGGAATTCATCTCCAGTGAATATTTCAGAAATACTTGAATATTTCAGAAATACCACTTCACCTACCCTCACACAGTCCTTTTGAAGTGATGGGATGGTGATACTCCTTTTCTATGACCTGGAGCTGAATTATGCACAATCCAGAAGTTGTCCACTGGACCATGCCCTATGAGAGATGGCTGGGGCCCCAGTTTCAGAGTAGTGGCACTTTGAGTGTTTGAGCACATTTTCTGGTGTCTGCAATTGCCTTCTGTGCACATACCACATCAGGATCCCACTTACAGATTTATTGTCTTTCTAAACCTCTTCTTAACTATCTTGTTCTGAGTCACAAGAACTGGAACTTAGCATCAGACATGGAATCAGGTTCTCCTTGGCTGCTTGGCTGTTCTAACCAGGACCCTGAGTCCCCACCTCATTACCTAGAACCTTCCAGTTCCTGAAGCAAAGACAGCAGACATGACAGACTAGTGCTTCTCCATGGAACAGATCTGTTGTGTTTCTGCAGTGATATGCAGAAAAAAAACCCCAAGTGGTAACTTCAGTGGCATGCATTAAAGGTTGCATGGACATCCTTGTTTTTAGCACTGTGTAGTTTTAGGATGCTTTAATTAGCCACCAGAATGATGTTTTTCAATGTAATTTTTTTAATATAAAATTTAAACATTCCAAAGTAGGAGAACAAGAAATTGCCACAGTTGAAAATGTGTCATCCATGTGATGCTCTATGTAGTAGTTTCTAGATCTAGAGACTCCACTGACTTCTGCTATTTCTCTCATGGCACTTGATACATATCTTGCTCATTATTTGTATCAATCTTTATAGATCAGACAGGAGTGGTAAATGCTAAATAATTTGTGGCAAAATAAAGGGTTTGTGGTATGAGGTGTTTTTTTCCAAAGAGCAATTAACTACAGAGCTATTCTAGATTATTTGTTGTGAAACAAATCACTGTGCAGATGCTCTGTTCCAAATGAAAGCTACTTCATCTTTACAAGGCACAGCAAAATTGCTCTGTATTAAAATCACTTACAGTTCACTGGAATTATTCACAAATAGTTACTCTTAGAGAGCTACTCAGAAATATTCCTGCCAGACAATTTACTCTGTGTTGATAAGCCTTAACACCCAGGTTTTTCCCTTTAAGAAATTAGGCAAAAGTGATGCAAACTTCTAGCAGTCACAACTTCTTCAGTTATAAAAGTTCCTCGCATGGGCAGAAGTTTTACAAAATATTTGGAAAATTTCTTTGATTCTAATTTTCATTTTCAGGATGTTCTCAAGCCTTAGGTAGGTGGGCTTTCCATTCTTTGTATCAATAAAAATAAACCAGTGTGAGTAAACTGCAGGCTTGATCATGTAATTGCTTTATGTGTATGAGCAACTTTGCCCACGTGAGCAGACCTAATAGTATTACTTGTGTGGATACAGTTAGCAAATATGAGAGAGTTTTGGACAAAGTGGTCTCTGCTGTGTTAATGATGAATAATAAAGGTAGTTTCCTATTTATTTAATTTTTTTTGATCTCTTTGGTGGCATAGGGGGGTGCCCTCCTCGGAGGCATCAATGCCTTACACACCTCATTTCCAGAAGACCCAATGGCGCAGTACCGAACGCAGTGTGAACTCATATTGGAGCGGCTGGAGCTGCAGCATCTCCTGCACAGAGAGCTGCGAAGGCTGGACAGGTCTATACAAAGTAACAAACTAATTCAGAAGGGAAAAAGAATTTGTTTCACAATAATATTTGGAGAGAGTCTAAAAATAGAGCCTGACATTGGGAAGGGACTTGTTGTTTAGAGGACATGGCTAATCAGGGAGATTGTTTTAAAGTAGCACTCTGAGATCATCACAAGATCATTTCTGCCTCTGTGTTACAGAATTTACAAATATTTTAAGCGTATTTTATTCAATTTTCAACTCATATCTCAATACTATGCTCAGACAAATTTCAGTGAACCTTCTTAGAGTCAAATGCCAGATTCTGTAGCTGAGCAAATCATTTTATATAACCTTTTGTTACTTGCTTGATAAAATACAGCAGATCTGCTGCATGATTTTTTAAGCTTTTTGTGTTGGACTTGTCAGGATCCTTCCCTTTCTGCTAAGGGAAAATGGAAGCCTGAATCAGAATTCTGTTCTTTTGGGTGATTTTTCTTTTTTGACATGCTGGTATCTTCCCTGTCCCATCACTAATTTTCAGCTCCCTGCAATATCTTTGGAAAGTCTGTTTGCTGTTATTAATAGAAAACTATTAATGTGCTGAGACTGAGAGGAAAACACTAGGATTGCAAGAAAATAAAATACAAAAAAATAACATTTGTTTCCTGAAATGAGATTAGGCTCTGAAGAAACTCATACTTTCTTATTGTTAAAGGAAGATAAAAGGTTAATGTTATTGAAGTTAGTGGAAACAGCTGGGAGAATTTATTTTTCTTTTAAATACTTTTGAGACTTATTTTGTAAGTCATGGTAATGATATGTCCTGAGCATACTGATAGCCACAGACAGTGATAATTAAGTTTTATAGGTGATATGAGATGCTTTAACTGTATCACAGGAGTTTTTGACATGTTGGGTTGATTATGAGAGAAACCTAACAGCAACTGCTATTCCAAGTAATACCTAGATTTTCCATTCCAATAACTCATTTGAGGCTTTGTCTAGCTCAGGATAAAATTTAATTAGGCTCCTGTTCTAGAAGATATCTTTACAGAATATGTAAAATCCACAAGGGACTTTAGCAATTGTAAGTAGTGCAAAGCTTTTTGTTTAGTTTTTATTTTTTCTCAAGGAAATGCAGTTAAGGTGGTTGCTTTCTCTGTCCATCTGCCTGTCTTCTGTTGGGGACACTAGATTTGCCGCTTACTGTCGAAGGTGCTGAAAGATCATGGACTGAAATACCAGCCTTCAGAGCTATAAGTGAAACTTAATACTGTACTTTTGTGGCCTACATTATTTGTAGCTTTCCACCCATCATATGTATTATGTATCACTAATGCAATGAAGAAAGAAAAAGAAAGAAAAATAATTTACTATTCTTTTTTTTTCTTTTTTCATTTAATAGATTGCAAATGGAAAATTCATGCCAATTGCAGCCGGAAGAGACAGATTTCAGTGCTACCACAAGATGCGTGAATGGGGATGTGTTCGAACAGTCAAAGCAAAGGTCTCAGTCAGAACCTTCAGAACAACTAGAGGATAACTCTGGGCCACAGCTGCCTTTGCCTGAAGGCAGCTGTGACAGGGATATTCATCCAGAACCCTTGTGCAACCAAGCACATAGTAATAACAAAAATACCAACAGCCTGGCATGGTTTGACAGCCTGGAAGAGAGCAACATTGATGCTGAAGCAACTTCTCAGAAGTCTCCAGTGCCCAAGATATCTCCAAATAACTTGGCTTCAAAAACCTTGTGTAAAACATCCTGTTCTGAAGCAAGCTCTGCTTCAGTATCAAGGAAGGGAAATGGAATAAGAGAGTCACTAGCAGCTGCAGATCTGCATGCTGCTTTAAAACAGGACCAAGTTTCCAAGTTAAGCAAGAAAAGGACTGAAGAACACAACCGTTCCTCAGAAGCTGATACTCCAGACCCAGCATCACCAGGTGCTAGTGCACAGAATTCAGTTGTTACACAACATGCTTCTAAAAGGTGGCAGAGGCTGCACACAGAGAAATCACATGGATTCTTTACAAGTACACAGGACCCTGAGGCAAACGCCTTTCCTTCAGTATTGCCTGCCTCTGGCCTGCCAAATCTTTCAAGTGATGTAGATTCTGTGCTAGGGGAAGAAGAGAACAGTATATCTGTAGCAACAAAAAATGCAACAATTTCCTTGAGAAAACGAAGTAAAGGTCAAGCAGTGAAAGAAACAAATGTAGTAAGTTCCCATGAGCCAGAAATCCTCGACAATGAAAGTCCTCCAGCTGCTAAACTAGCTAAATTTTCTTTCAGACCAAGGACAAAACTCGACCACTCTTCAGACAAGAAAAATGATGAAGTTTCTCTTTTTCACAGTGAAATTATTTTTAAGCCAGGGGAGCAGCTCCAGGGGGAGCAGCTGCCAGGAGAAAGCTGCATCCCTGAGAAAGGCAAGATGGCATTGAAGCGCTTAGGAAAACATAGTTTGGAAAAACCATCAATTGATAATAAAGGGAAAGAAGAGCAAGAGGGTCAGGCCTTAGGGAAAGAGATCAGAGGAACTACAATATGCTCTGATGTCAGTTTTGATGCTGTGTCACCTCCACCCACTGAGAAGAAAAGGGAAGGAGAGGAGAAACTTGGTGGCCCAAGCACAGGGAAGGTGCGCTCCAGCACATTAGCTAAGCTGTCAACATTCTCCTTTGTATCACGTCCCGAGTCAAAATCAGAAACTTCACCTGCCATTACGACTGACACTAACAAGGAAAGCCATAGTCCCTCACTGAAGGTGCCCGTGAGCAATCCCAGCAGAAGGAAGAGTTTTGCATTGGGAAATGCTGGTAAAGCAAGTGTGATCACACAGAAATCTCTCTTCTCAATAGCAGAGCTAGATGATGCTACGTTAGATTTTGATTGGGATGAAGAGGTTAGGAAAAATCCAAGGACATAACATGTATATCTTCCCAATTACTTACCATGCATTTCTTCTGAATCTTCACCATTCTATCAGTTGTATCCATGGTTTTCAAACTATTTCATAGAGTCATTCTGGACCTATGCCGACACCAATGAACATACCCTTTTTAAGGGCCATATATTTTACATAAGCTAAGGACTGCGTGCACTGCAGGTCTGATGTGGCTTTTAGTATTCTAAACTCTTCCCAATACTGTTTTATCTTAGTTGACTCTTTTGGTTGACCTGATGAAACCTGAAGACTTGTATGGTTATGTTTGTTTGTCCATAGTGAGTGATTTTGTGGAAGAGCAGGCTTGATTGACTTCACCCTTTATTTCATGTAACGGTTAGAACTACACATGATCCAGATTGTCCTTCCAAATTACTATGCTGCTTTAGAAAAATGATGATGCTAAAGGTTATGTCATTATATTTTATTCATCTATATACGCTATTTGTCTCAGCATAGTTACCAATACTGTCATTTATCATCATGCTATGGTAAGTATTTCTGTATTATCAGTATCATGACAATTTTGCTGCATCTCTGATTACTGTGCTCCTTGTCACATGGCTAATGTTAAAGACATGGATCGAGAGCTTTCTGTTTCTGTTTTTTTAATTTCAATTTTAAATACACTGGTTCAGATATCTGTGTTTGTATTGTGGGTCATTTTATCAAAACTCACCTCTGTAATAAACACACAGTTCTTCACTGCAGAGACAACATTTTAGGTGATTGAATGGGAGTTCTCAGTAACCAGGGTAACTTTAATGCAATCAGTAAGCCCTGGCAGATAAGCTACACTTCAAACCCAGCAGCATGGTGAAGAGCTCCCCTAGTGTAGCTTGGTTCTGATTCAGATAATGTTTACTTGGCTATTTTCATTGTGATTAGAGTTTTACTGCATGTGATATGCAGCTCATCTTTTGTAGCATGCTGCATCCTATGTCATTCATTTGTCTAATGAGGAGTTAATCTACTAATGCATTACATGTTTACACAGAAAGGTAAGCCTTAATTTTCTTCTAGTGGCTGCCTGGTATGTTTCTTCTGTATTTGAATTCTCAATGGAATATGTTTGTTATTATCTGCAAGGTAAACAGAGAATAGAGTGGTTGCTTACAGCACAGTAAATCCTTTGAGAGACTGCCTAGCGCAAAGAAGATCCAATTCCCTGTTGATTTGCTTAGAAGTAGCTCCCTTGAAACCAGGGGAGTTAAAATACTGCAGACTTTCTCGGAATTGAGGGAGTGTGAAGCCCAAGTACTTCAGAAGGATATGGTAACAGTAGGGATAGTAGTTGGCTTACTGTTATGAATTTGGCAAAAAGACAGAAACATTGCTGTCAAGACTGTTTGTGTGGTACTTCCTCTATTGGTAACATGACATCAACCAAAACAAGTGGATTTACCCACCTCCCTCCCAAAGCACATAGCCATCATTTCGATCTCACAATCACCTCTGCCAGGGTGAAGGGGACATGTATCTAGTGAAAATCAGAGGTTTCCTACAGGATGCTGTGTCTACACTGAATCTTGAGAAGGGTCAAGAATTCTAGAGCTATTAACGTTTATGATTGTCTTTCTACTTGAATTTTTTGTATCAGCCACTTGCATGGTGCTCTGAATTACAATCAGAAATCCTCTTTGCTAGCTGTTTGGTTTGATGGATGTTACGGGCTCTCCAGTGCAAAGCCAGAACATAGCTACTGGGTCCCAATCAAGCAGTGAGCTTTTTCACCATGTATAATGATAAATTAGTCAAGGAAATTTCATTCAGCTATGCTGGAAGTACTGTTTATTTATCACATCCCTATAGAACAGTAGTTAGGGCCTCATCTAATGTAATGTGCTGTGTAAGGTTATGTGACAAGCTGCTCCCAAGAATTGCAGGACCTTTTATTCCGAAATATGTGAGAGGATGATTGGCTTTTTTGCCTCTGCACAGTGGAAATTAGAACTCTTGAAATCAGTGGAGTCATAGCGGCAAAAAATTGAGTTGAAAGTCAATCTCAGAATTTCCTTCGTATTCTCCATGCTTATGTTGTGTTTGAGAGAGGTCTGGGGTTTGTATTCTTGTTGTTTCCATGTTGTGGTATTGTAAGATCGGCCTGAGGGCTGGGGAAACGACACAGTGAAGCAGAGCAGTTGTATTTCAGGATAGCTGAAGTGCCAGGTGATGTGGACAGCTATCTTGTTTACTACCAAAACATACAATGTCTCATGAAACAGGGTTACTCAGTTTGCAACAACTGTGAGAACTGAACACTTACATTCTCAAGGTGTCCCCAGACCTGTGCATAGATCATTGCAGCTGAGTAAATGGAAGATAATTAAACAAAGATTATTTTTCATAGGTGAAAAATGTTTCCTTTGACCCAGTAAAAGTCAGCCTAGAATACTTTTCCAGACATATAGTACTAATCATTTGCAGTCTAGTTCAGCAGTCTGGCTGATAAAATACTGCTAGATCCCTTTTTTAAATTAAGCTGTTTTGAATTAGAATCTACAGTTTAACTGTTCTTTGAAAGCACAGTCAGCAAAGCCATGAATAGGCTGGCAGCTTGCTGGAGAGGGGATCTCTTAGGATAGGTTACCTGGTGTGCCCAGCACCCAGTGAACCCAACCACTTCAGTATACTGCTGGCCCTTGAGGATATATCCATCCATTGCCTTGGAGCAATACCACCAAGTGAGGTGTGTATATGGAGACACCTGAACTTAGGGAAGGCTAATTAATGCATGAGCTCTTCCACTGGCTTGCTGAAATGCAGCTTCCATTACAGCGTGCCTAGAAAGGGCCGCCACTGGTAGCAGAGAATGGAACTAGGAAGGATAAAGAAATACCATGGCATCTGAGCTCCTGCTTGATGTGCACAAACTAGCCCACTTGAACCAATGTTTTCACTAGTGAGTGCAGATGCTGTATGTTCATTCTTTAATGGGCCCCATTTGTAAGGCCTGGTTTCCAGATGTCCTGAGTACTTAACACCTGAATCTTAAACCATTGAGACTTGTATAAGGTGCAGTGTAATTATAATTTCATTCCCGTGTCTTCATCTCTCTCATATTCTTGGTTGTGACTTGGCCCCTTCAAGAAGAAATGGCAGGGAGTGGTCTCACTTAGGATATCTGGGAGCAGAGGAAACAAGAAAATTATAGAGGTTCGAAGTGCCACTTGCTGAGGACATCTGCAAACCTAAGACCTCCCACATTTTAGCATCTCTCTTTACTAGGTTGCAAGTCAAGCTTGCAAAAACAATACGTCTGAAATACACCTCAAAACAATATGTCTGAGCACATTAGGAAAAGTTTGATAACGCTCTGGAGACTTGCCAGACTTCCTGGAAAGAGCATAGCTGAGTTGCTATCTACCATTTAGATATGTTTTAGGCACCTAAATCCAAACCTAGACTGCAGAATGTAGGTAGAGTAAATTTTTTGTAGTGTCTTAATGGTTAATAATTTTTGAGGGACAATGTTAGTATATCAGTAAAAAGAAAGTTTTCTCTTCAGAGTCCCCAGATTAGAAGTAGTGTATTACTTTATGAAGTGGAACAATGAATCTTTATTGAGCAGAGGTTTTTCAGATTTGAGATCTGCTTCTCACTTTTGTGTAACATGAGAAGTGGAACGAAAGCCCAAAGGAATGAAGGAAGGATACTCAAAACTCCAGTTACACTGAGGTCACGCTGCCTAGAAGACCACTTGGGCCTTTTTTCCCGGTTGGAAGCAAAGAAAAGAAGGCACAGGGACATCAGGGACATCCTATTGAGCTTGCAGAAAGGCCCATCTTTTCTATATTACCAGAAGCAAAACATAGTTGTCTTTTCAAACTGTTTGCAAAGAGGTCCTAGTCACCAAAGTGTTGAGGTAAATAACCAAAAAAATAAATTTAGAAGAGCAGATACTGCTGAGATCATTCTTTACCAGACCAGTTGAAATACTACTGTTGTGGTACTGCTTCTGATTCATAGCACGAATTCAGAGATCCAAGATAAATGAGAAGCACACAGTAATAAGAAAATGATACCTGCTTCTGATTTACTCCCTCCCTCACCGTTGCCATTGCTACAGAACCCATTTATCTGTGCCTTGGCAGGAAACATTGTTAACTTCTTTCTTTTCCCTTTTTAAGCCATCTTCCCCCACAAATAATCACAAGTTTCAATGTTATTTGAGTGCTACAATAGCCCAATGATGGGATAATTTAAACCATTATGGCAGTGACAGTTTGCTGGGCTAACCTACAGATGAATTTCCCTTTAAAGTACTTTGTGCAGTCAGTGGGTAGATGAGTCACTTCCTGTCAGCCTGCCTTCCTGGCCAGACACTGAGCCATTATTTCCGTGTTTTAACACTTGCCCCTCTGAGTCTATGATCTGTCAAACCCATTATTACTGTTGAATACACTTGTATTTTATTAAGCTGTGCTCATGGAAGGTGAATATATATGTTGCTGTCTTAAAACCCAGTTGAATCAAACCTTAAAAGCCACTGGTTCTAGTAGCATGTTGATCAGGCCCTCGTTTGTGAGCAGCAGAGAAATGCTGTTAGATATTCAGTGGCCAGACTCCACTGCCTTGGCTGGAAACAGATTTCATCAAGTCAGTGTGGGACAAGATCATGTAGAACAGTAGTGTTCTCCTGGATGACTCAAAAGGGAAGTGGAAAGCAAAAAACCTAACAATTTAATCATCTATTGTTTAATAATTTAAAAAAAAAAAGTTTCATCATAATTCTTTTAATTCTGCTGCATAGTACTTTTGCTGGGAAAGGCACAGCCCTGGCTGAAATGAGACCAGACTTAAGAGACCCACAACTCCTCCAAATTAGGAGCCCAAGTATGACATTTTAGACTCTCATGTAGTAGCCCTGCTTAGTGTCTGAACCACTTCTCATTTGCCAGTACTTGGGAAGCGGGAGCTGTGAGTAATGGTTTTCCCTGGTTACGAACATCACTGGTTGATTTACAGACCTCTCTGAGGGCCTATCTCCTCCCTTCCTTCATATCTGGAAAGTCCTGCTGAAAAAGACTTCCTAAGGAGTCTTCCTCTCTTCTTCCCATTTACAGAAACAGGCTGTCAGCCACGTCCAGGGCTTATTTTCTGGGTTAGGTTCTATTGACAGCAGTCTTCATGAGGTGAAGACAAACTACAAAGCTGTTCGTGGTTATACAGCCATAAGTTATTTCCAGATCTCTACAGGAGTCTTTACGTGTTGGTTTGGGATTTTTTTTTTAATTCCTTTTTATTTTTAATTTCACCTTAATCCATCTCTTTGTTTATTGATTACCTCACTTGCACATAAGTCTCAGGATGCTACATACAGCAATCTAGTATTTGTCACCTGTTGACTGAAGCATCACTGCAGAAGTCACATTTAAGACAGTGCAATCCATAGATGGTTGTGTGAAACTTCCCCAAAATGAAAAGGTAGTAAGGCAGAAAGCAGCTGATTTATACATAATTTTCTTCTAGTATTTTTGGCTTCTCTAATTTAAGCTGTTATACTACGAAGTTACACTTAATCAGTTCTGATCCTTCAGGATCACTTGAAATACTTCCTAGAGACAGCAGAATATGTAGGTATTTGTTACCTTTCAGGATCTTCCAGCACGTAGGAGGACAAAGGTGTGCTTCATGTCCTCATAGTCCAATCTTGCTGGAGACCATTGGCAGATGCACTATCAGACTGCATTATCCGACATGGCCTGTGACTGCTGCCACTGGTTCCTTGGCCTCCCCTTGAGGTGCTTCCTCACCTCCTTCCATTCCTCCCAGACCCATGTTGCCTCCTTTCTCTGAAATTTGGGACTGTTGTCACTGCCTGGTCCTCCAGTGTCAGTGCAGCTCCCTTCAAAACTCCCCTGAGAGGTACTGCCTGTCCTATTTAAGGCATTTCTTGGGTGGATACCTAGTTCTTAAGCTTGTAAAAGAACCTGTAATAGGAATCACTTGCCACGTAAACATCTTATACAAAACCAGCCTTCAGTTCTTCCCAGCAGTATGAAAATCTTAGACATGCCATGAAGAATGTGGCAAAAGACCAACAAAGAGGGAGCATGAGCCATGTGCAGGAGCTACTCTGCTAACACAGAATCGCATAATCTCAGAATATGCCGAGTTGGAAGGGACCCACAAGGATCATCATTAGCCCAGGACCATCCCCAAGAGTCACACCACGTGCCTGAGAGGATCATCCAAACGCTTCCCGAACATGTTTTCTTTCACTGACTGCCAGCCAGTCTTACTTCAGTTCATATGGTGCTTTCCATTCTAAATAACTGGTAAGCAGAAGAAAACTCTACATGGTTGAGTTTGCTTGTTCATGTTATTCTCAGGACAGTAGTTTGAATGTTGTGATTATTGTCAGATACATAGATTAATGTGTTAAATATCATCGTGGTGTGCACTGGGATTGTACAAAACCAAGTGAGCTAAAGCCAAAGACAAGGCAAAGTCAAACTGAACTGAAACTTCTAATTAGTGGATTCTGTGTGAACAGATCTCCCAAGTGAGGACATGTTAGAGGGAATGTATTTATTGATGGGAAGATGAGGTAAATCGAGTATCAAGTGCTCTGTATTTCATGTGAATGAGGCAATGGCTTCATTAATAATGAATACCAATTATGTCATCTCCCTTAGGTCTCTGGTATGCCTTTGCTTATCAATACTTTCCTTCCTGTTAGACAGAAGAATATTAATAGTTTCAAGGAATAACATCCTTTACTGACTAAAGAGCACAGCTATTTTAGAAAAGACTGAAAATGTGTTTCTTACCATATTTGATTATTCTGAACAAGTATGTATAATTACAATTTTGCACATAATAATTATACATAACATTGTATAACTAAATACATAATAATATATGCCTAAAAATACATACTGTTTAAAAATGCAAATGTTATTGTACAAATAAAATGTATTATTGCAAAGCAGTTTAGGAAGAGATGTCCTTTGGAGCAGTGAATTTTCAGTCAGTAACATTTCCTAACTTGAACTCAATAGTCGTGAGATAAGTACCATATGTAGAAAGGCAAGGAAAGAAGTATGTGTCATCACAGTCCCCAAAAGAAAAGCTCATACAAGCAAAATCTACATGACTGTGATCACTCACAAGATGTTTGGCACCTTCTGAATAGCAGATATCAAGTTCCAAATCACCCTGTCAATATTACTCTAACTCCATAGTCCCTGGCAGCCAAAAGCAGGGTGAAGAACAGTGGGAGCTGCACATTCCCTGATGTGGTCGTCTTCCATGTTCAGTGGCATCCTTATGCTGCTCACCTTCATTGCCAAATACTAGGTGAGCACACCACATTTTCCCCGAAATATTACTTACCTTTGTCCTGAATTGTCTTCCTTCTCCATTCAAGGCACTTACTTGCCACCAGCTACCATAAATCTGTCAGAAGAAAACATGACACAGAAGAGAAGCAACACTTCTGTAGTAGGACAGGAGCTTTACTCCATTCCTGCTTTCATGGAGATGTGGAGGTGTGAAGATGCCTGTCATTGAATGCAAAGGTGTCTATGCACTACAGCCACAATTTTTAAGAGGTTCTTTTAGGTCACAGATTGACCTCAGAAAAAGAAGGCCAGCTGGTAGGAGAGAGTGCTACCCAGTGACAGCTACAAAATTCAACAGTGAGCATCCTGCAGTGGAGAGGAACCCAAAGCAACGTGGGATGCCAGCTGAGAGCCACCGACACCTCAGCACAAGCATTAAGTGATGTATTCCATCCCAATCTGCAGATCTGGATTGAAACTGTGCTGACAAATAAGGAGGCTTATGCTGGTCTGTGCTGGGGAGCGTGGCAGTGCAGCCTGGCTGGAGCTGCCACTCTTGTCTCATAGACATTGCACTGACATCAGTGTTCCTGGCTTCCATCTCAGCAACACCTAGAGCTAACTGTGACCACAGGAAACCTCAGAAATAATCATCACAAAGGCTAAAAACTACAGGAAATTCTGACTGCCATCTAGAATACTTTTGTATTCAGAGGTAGGATAGATTCCCCCTAAACTATGGCAATTTAACTTTTTTGGTAAAAAGTACTTTTTATGGTGTTTGGTTTACAGTTTCTGAGTATTTATGTCTGACAGCTCTGCTGTACTTTATAGTTAATGGTTAATATCATCACTGAAACATCTTCTCCTTGTTTAAATACATAACAAAGACCAAAGCCAAAACCATTTTAAATGTACCATAAAATGTTGGGAAGATTGAAAACTTTAAAGTGGCTGGTGGGTCACTCCAGTTTCTGCAAGAATCAGAAGAAACATTTCCAGTGACTTCAGTGGGATAATATTCTAATGACCTACACAAGATTCAGCTCAGCAGCTTGTATTTATGGATCCATTACCTAGTTATAAATATTCAGAACTAAGTACCTTTCTAGTCTTTTGAAAGATACCTTTTCTTCAAGCAAACTGGGACTGAAAATATACTGTTCTCTCAATGAACACAGAAAAAAATAGAAGGGTTTTTCCCACATTAGTGATTAAATAAATGTAAATTAAATTGTTAAAAAGTTGAAAGTTAAAGTTCCATCTCTAATCACCTCTCAGTAGTGTCACTGAAATGATGATATAGGCTAATACAATCATTAGACTTGGAATTATCTTACTCTGTTAAGTGCTACCTTGATTTAATCAGCTGTTCCTGTAATTACATTATGGCTCTCCCATTAGTATCTGCCTCTTCGAGGGCTGCATACCTCCACTATTAAAATTTTTTATAGGCTACAGTTGATGTGCAGACCTCAGGATGGTTGGAATTTATTGCAACTTAACTGCAAACCCAGTGGGTTAGCTACAAGACAACAGGCAGAAAACTTCTACAATCTATTTTCAGATCCCTTTAATTAATTCAGAAAGTACTTGAGCATAATGAAATTACAACTTTTAAAGTTAAGGCTATTTCATATTAATCACAAAACACAAGTGGACTGGAAAACTAATTTTTGCAGGGGAGATTGTTGCATGTAGAGTGAAAGCATGTCCTGGAAAGGCTCAGGTCTCTGATTCCATGCACTTTGGAGGCTGTTCTGCAGGTGTACCTATAATGGCATACCTGCTGCAAAGCCTGAACAATTGCCTATCAAAATGGAGAGGTTCATTTTAATCTTTGAGAATCTGGATTAATAACCACAGAGTTATGAGCGAAGTAAGCCAACTGATTAAAAAACAAAAAAACACCACCTCTCTGAGATCTCTTTAAAGGTATTGAAGACAGATGCTTGAGGCATACACTGTTTCTGATACCCGCGTTCTGTCTCAGCTGTTTGGTTGGTTTTCAACACATGCACCTGAAATACAACACATACACAGTGTTGTGTGTCACACTGAGCCTGATTCCATCTTAGAACAGCAAACTGAAATCCCACAGTGACATTAGATACACAGCAATAAGCAAATATGTCACAGAAAAATGAGGGAAATTCTAGACCATGTAACAGTTAAATAAGGTGTATAAAGGATGACTACAAAGCTCTCTGCCTAGTTTCTTGGTGGTGTGTGCTTGTGCTATTCAGTGCAGTGTTTTCACAAGTGTCGGCTGCCTGGTTTACATTGTTTGCACTTAGTAAGGCAGACTCTGACATGTATAAAAGCAGTCACATAACATGAGTGCACACATATTAGGAATTCATGGAAAAATGGGGTGATAGCGGCATATGCTTCCACCAGACACTTGCATGTATGCATTATGTGTTTGCAAGTCCTGAAACTAGACTAGAAGAAACCTTTTCTCTCCTTGTTAGAGAAATGTCAGATTTTTCTCTAATGTAACATCGACTACAATAGACACATGCTCCGATAAGCACTGCAATAACTTTTTTTTTAAAAAATAACAATGCCTGAAATTAATTGTTTAAGTGATAACCAGCAGAGAGAAGAGAAAAGCAATTGCGTGAAAGTTGCTGTAAAACCAGCAGAGGGAGCTCCAAAATTTGAATTCTTTTCTGCAGTTGGCAAACGTCCTGGGAGCCGACTACTGGGAGAAACACTAATCAGTCTCTGAACACCGTGGCTGTCTGCACTGCTTAGTCCCTCATCCCAGGAGTCACAACAGCAAAATGATTTCATAATTTCTTGGGCAGGAGTACTCTCCTGATATGCTTAAAATGTAACTTAGAAGGTCTCTGTGATACCACTGTTTCTTGGAAGAAATCATCATAGTATAATTTTAAGAATTTCTACTTATCAAATCATATGCTAAACTCTTTCTTAGTATATTAAATGTCATCACTGTTGCCCTTGTTACCTGAAACCAATGCACTTAACAGTAAGCCATGAAGAAGAGACAGACTGTGACATTAAATGCTCTTTCCAAAACTAAGACATATGATACCTCAACAGAGTTCCCTAGCCTGGGTCACAAATGGTTTCCTTATTTTTAGAATTAGTTCCAATATAATGAGTGACAGGACACTGAAGGGACACAGAGCACAGAAGAGTGCTTTCTTCATGTGTTGCATCAAATGCAGCGTGGCCAGCAGGTTGAGGGAGGTGATTCTTGCCCTCTACTCCACTCTGGTGAGACCCCATCTGGAGTGCTGCATTCCAACTATGCGGCCCCTGGCTTAAGAAGAATGTGGACCTCTTGGAGCAGGTCCAGAGAAGGACCACAAAGATAATCAGAGGACTGGAGCACGTCTCGTCTGGAGACAGGCTGAAACAGTTGGGGTTGTTTAGCACATAAAAAAAGAAGGTTCTGGGGAGACCTTATAGCAGCCTTCCAGTAACCTAAAGGGAACCTGCAAGAGAACTGGAGAGGAACTTTACACAACAACATGTAGCAGTAGGGCAAGGAGGAATGCTTCAGATTGAAAAAGGGTACGTTTAGATTAGATATTAGAAAGAAATTATTCACTGCAAGGCTGGTGAGACACTGGAACAGGTTTCCCAGAGACACTGTGGATGCCCCATCCCCAGAAGTGGCCAAGGCCAGGCTAGATGGGGCTTTGAACAACCTGGTCTAGTGGAAGGTGTCCCTGCCCATGGCAAGGTGTTGGAACTAGATGATCTTTAAGGTCCCTTCCAACCCAAACCATTCCATGGTTCTATTATTAGGCCAGCAAACTTAATATACCTCAGCAGTTCTTCTTGGCACGGACTCACACAGACCTGGATCATTTTGGCATTATACCTTCCTCAGCTCAGGGTTAGAAACTGTCCTGGCCAAGGAGAAGTGTTACTGGAAATTGTTTTACTGTCAAAATCCTAGACAGAAAACCAGCATGGTTGTGGAATGAGCAGGTCAGGTGTTCTGCAGATCACTTTGCTAATGTGGTTAGGGAATGCTTCTACCTTTAATTATTTCTTTCAGCAAAAGGAACTGGAGGGAAGATAAATACCCACTCAACACAATGTATTATCACTGAGAGTTGCACAATTTAAAGTTCCTTGTCAGCAGTGTCCAAGGCAAGGATGGCTTTGGTGCCTTTCATCCTTTCCTCAATAACATGCTTATGCATTAGCATGAGCATTAAGCTGATTAACATTAGCTTAATTGGTAGCAAGCCAGGCTTGAGCTGAATGCTCTTGAAAACTCGTTCTCCTTGAGTATTATTGTGAGAGACTTTTCTCTCTTGGGGAAAAAAAGATAAATTTATTCTCTTGTACTTATAGCAACCCACAGAAGTTTCTGAATTATAAACAACAACTTTGACCAGTACTATAACACCAGAAATCACCAAAAAGACCTGCCAAAAAAACCTTTTACAGATTTTTGTGTCTTCTGTGTCTCTGATCTTTAGAGACATATCATACCCCTTTGTTAATCCCCTTCTTCCAAATTAAGACAATAGTACCATGCTTTCTGTGCCTGGTGACATTTCCATTTCTTTGCTCCTTGTGTCTGATGAAGTATCTATCCCAGCTTTCTCCACTCCCCAGCTTTCTCCAGGGGCCAATGAATGTTTTGGCTAGGGACAGTCTTACTTAACCTTAATGCTTCTCTGCCCTTCAAATGCTTGTTTAGTGGGTGATTAAAACTCCACAGAATTCAGCCACTTTGCTCCCTCACTCCCTCATCTAACACACCTGAGAGTGATAACACCTCATCAGCAAGACTGGTCTGTGACCTGTGGGATTTGGGGGCAGAGTTATCAAGGCTTTTGTCATGCACTAATACTCGGTGTAAATCAAAACTCCAGCATCTATCTGTAATACAATCCTCGATTGCTTTTAACATCAGTTGACGGTTTCTTCAGCAGTGGGCTTTCACAGCTTTGCTTTCAGTTCCTCCCAGCAGGCACCTCTATCCTGCTGGCTGAGCCCTGGTCTCAGGCTGTGCTGGGAACCAGCTATGCCTGCTGGTCTGGGTGCTAAGCTGCAGCCTGAAGCAGGGACAAGGCCTGGGGAGCCTGCCTGTATCTGACACTTCAACATGGGTTTTAGACATTCGGGGGCGGTTCAAATTGGATATCAGGAAGAATTTCTTCACTGACAGGGTGGTCGAGCTTTGGAATGGGCTGCACAGGGAAGTGGCAGAGTTACCATCCTTGGAAGTGTTCAAGCAATGACTGGATGTGGCACTCAATGCTATGGTCTGGTTGCTATGGTGGTATTCAGTTGGACTTGATGATCTTGGAGGTCTTTTCCAACCTTAATGATTCTATGATTCTGTTTCACATCCAGGAACAAGCCCAAGGGCACTGCAGACCTGCCCACCTGCAGATGCCTGAGCAGAGCTTGGTGCAGGTGCTTTCAGCCCACAGTTCAGCAGTCAGTGATCATAGAAAGACTGAAGGTCTTAGAAATAAATTAAACAAATATTAGCCTGGGAGAAGAGAAGGCACCACTGGAGTCACTCCTCAGATATCCTTCCTCTGATAAAGGAGAAAGCACATGGATCACACATGTCTACAGATGCAGAGATAATCCAGTAGAGATATAACTACAGGTATTGTATCCCATTGTGCCATGTGTCTGCCAGCTCTGTGCCTCATACAAAGTAAAGACACACAAGTTGTAGATTTTAAACCATTCATTATTCATCCACTGAATATTTCCCACTCTGAGTCACGGCACTCTTTTCTACTCACTGGGACTCAAGATGGTTTCTTCTGAGAATGTGAGTAAAATAGTACGCTTTATTTTAAACACATTTTGATGTTAATATTATGTTCCCAACAGGTTTTGTTATTAGAAGATGGTAATTGATGGATATGTTAGCTTCAGATCTCTAACTAATTTTAAAAGATGGATTATAGAAAGCACCTTATCTAGTTTATTAAGAAATTTCGGGGATTTAATCTGAACATCATGCAGTTGTTAAAAATCTTTACTTTCAGTCCAACGTGCTCAGCTTGTATCAGTTAACCTGAAAACAATTGCTTCATGAACTCAGATCCCCAGCTTAATATTGCTGATAGACTCTTGGTCTAATTTAACTTTGCTTCTTCATCCAAACTGCCACTGTGGGAGCCTCTTAACTGTTCTATTTGAGATGTCTAAAACAGGCAAACAACACAAGAAATGTCTGGTTCCTATTACTGCTGCAGAACCACCACCCTCCCTAAACTGAGTCTTTGTGATGCCAAAACCTAATTGGGTCAGTGTGTCAGCTTAAATTGTACAGGAGATGAGCATTAAGTGTTTACTGAATTTACCTGGCTGTTTCTGGATCTGCAATGTCTGTTTGCTAGAACAGAGCAGAAGCAGAGACACTGGGCTTTAAATTAATCAAAACCAGTGTACAGAAATGAATGCAGAAAATGAAGTGGCAATTAGAATTACAGTATTTATTGTATTATCTAAATTATAAGACCAAGCAAAAGCTGAAGAAATGGATGGCTTATCAGAAATGATGTTCTGAAAGCATTTAGGTGGCTCATTCTGGCTGCAATTTGGAACAACTGAATAGACAAATCATTCAAAAAGTCATGTGAAGAAACATTTTGGAAGTGCATGCAACATGAACTTGCAGGGGTTTGTTAGGTACCTTCAGCAACGTCTAAATTATGGGAGCTTTCTATGTCCTGGGTCTAGGTGCAAGCCCCAAAGGCATCTCATCTTTATCCTGTTTAGACTTTAAGGTGCACCATCCCTTTTCCCTAGTCTATATGGTTGCCTCCATGAGAAAAATGTGGGTGCACCCCCAGAAGGCATCACTGCACTTTCTGTGAGGAACTTGGCTGTGAAATCAGAAGAGCAGGATCCTCTGTAGAGCACACCTGGCCCAAAGCCTAGATACATCCTCTTTGCAACCAGGATGCAAAGCCTGAAGTGTTTTGAGATTATCAGTATGTGCACGAGGCACCAGTTCACCTTTCTTCCCAAAGAAGAAAGCATCCCTCCTGAAACATAGGGAGTAGAGCACTGTTATAAAGTGAGATCTTGATTAATAATACTCATCCTTAAGATTATTCTTATACAACTACTGAAATGTTCATCATTATTTCTTGCATTTGGGGGGAGGTAAATTTGACACATAACAGTGGCAAACAGCTTTTCAGCCCCAGTATGTCTGAAGTCTGATGAGCCCATTGTGGGGAAAGTGACTCCAACTAAGGAACCTTCTGGTTCTTGACATTGTACAGGGATGTCAGGGCAGCCTGTTTCCTTCATTGCATCCCATAATATTATGAGGTGTAAAAGGTTTATGCTTTCCCTATTGGCTCAGGTTGCTGAACACTCTGGTGACAATGCTGGTGAGCTGGGGAGAGAATAGGAGAGAACTTGTGAGAAATACCCTGGAAAGGAAAGATAACTCAAACCCAGCTAAGTTTAGTTTTTAAAGTTTGATGGAATCAGTAAGAAAAGCAGTTAATATGCTCTTTCTGCACTAAAAAAATACATTTATTTTCTGTACTGAATAGTGTGAATGGGCTTATTTTTAGATGGCATTGCACAGTTTATGCTCACTCAGATAATAAGCTTTGGTGAGTTGATGAAAAAAATGCTTGGAGTAAAACTGGATATTTTTCTCTACGTTCTTTCAGCTTCTTGGAACTGGATGTTTCTTAAGGAACTGGTGTGAAAGTAAACCTGCCAAAATGAAGAGGACAGCAGACACCATCTTGTGTTTATGTGAGCTAATAACCTGCCCAAGGTGAACTGTTACGTTTTCTTTCGAAGTATGTTCCACACTGTGTAGTCTCGTAAGACTTGTAATCAAACAGAAGCTGCTGATATATCAATTCTTTAAAGAGTTGTTGCCACCTGTTGTCACACATATTGCCACACTCTTTCTGTATAATCCTTATTTATGTTATGCAATATATAGTGTGCAAGTAGGTATCCTTTTCTTCCAGGTTTCTACAAAACAGAAAGGGAATTGTTGGTGAAAAATTAGCTCTTGATGTTTAATTTGATATAGTGGGTTGATACTTGGATGCCAGGTACCCCCCTGAAGCTGCTTTCTCCCTCCCATCTGCAACTGGGCAGAGGAGAGAAAATGCAGTGAAGGATTCATGAGTTGAGGTAAGAGCTGAGAGAGGTCACTTACTGATCACCATCTTGGGCAAAGCAGAGTCAAAGTAGGGATACTAATTAAATTTATTACTAACAGGATCAGAGTAAAAGAGTGAGAAGTAAAATAATCTTAAAAACACCTTCCTCCCATCTCTTCTTCGAAGTTCTACATCCTACCCCACAGTGGTGCAGGGAGATGGGAATGGGGGTTACGGTCAGTTGTTGTTTCTGCTGCTGCCAGGGTCAGGAGTCCTTCCCCTGCTCCCCGTGGGGTCCTTGCCACAGGAGACAGTCCTTCATGAACCTCTCCAGCATGAGTACATCCCACAGGCAACAGTTCTTCACAAAACTGCTGCCACGTGGGTCACTTCTCCATGGGGTACAGTTCTTAACAAATAAGCTGTTCCATTGTGGGACCCCCACAAGTCCTACCAGGAAAAGCTGCTCCAGCGTGAGCTCCTCCTTCCATGGGCTGCAGGTCCCTGCCAGGACCCTGCTCCAGCATGGGCCTCCCATAGGATCACAGCCTCCTTTGCACATCCACATGCTCTGGGTGGGCTCCACCACGGGCTGCAGGTGGATCTCTGCACCCCCGTGGTCCTCCCTGTGCTGCAGGGGCACAGCTGCTTCATCATGAGCTGCAGGGGCACAGCTGCTTCATCATGGGCTGCTGGGGCACAGCTGCCTCCCCATGGTCTGCACCACAGGCTGCAGGGCAACCTCAGCTCCTGCACCTGGAGCACCTCCTGCCCCTCCTTCTTCACTGACCTTGGTGTCTGCATTGTTATTCACATGTTCTCACTCTGCTCTTCTCTGGATGCAATTTTCATCTGCAAAATAACTTTCTTTTCCTTCTTAAATATACTCTCCCAGATGAAATTGGCTCTGCAGGGCACAGGGGAAGCTTCCAGCAGCTTCTCACAGAAGCCAACCCTGTAGCTCCCCCAGTGCCAAGACCTGGCCACATACATGTTTGACTACCAGGAATGTACCCCCCAGACATGACAACAACATCCACCATCAAACTGCGCAACCTCTGTTTGCATCCTATGCCATTTCGAATATTAAGTGTGGGCCTCAGCTGGTGTTGTGGTTTAAGCCCAGTCAGCAGCCAAGCCCCACACAGCCTCTTGGTCACTCCCCCACCAGCAGGATCAGGGAGAGAATTGGAAGGGTAAAAGCCAGAAAACTTGTGGGTTGACATAAAGGCAGTTTAATAGGGAAAGCACAAGCCATGCCCCAAAACAAAGAAAAACAAAGAATTAATTCACTGCTTCCCACAGACAGGCAGGTGTTCAGCCATCTCCAGGAAAGCAGGGCCCCATCCTGCATAGTGGTTACTTGGGAGGACAAATACCATCACTCCAAATGTTTCCCCCATTCCTCCTTCTTCCCCCCACTTTATATACTGAGCATGATGTCATATGATCTGGAATAGCCCTTTGGCAGTACAAAAAGGCCTTGGCTCTGTGTAAGCACTGCTCAGCAGTAACACAAACATCTTTAGATTATCAACCCTGTGTTCAGCACAGTTGTAAAACACAGTCCCATATCAGCCAGTATGAAGGAAAAACAACATAGTTGATCTGTTAGGAGTTTGCACAGCAAACAGCATCAGCAGAACTTGAAAATAAGGCATCCCTCCCAAGCCATGGCCTCTCTGAAGAATACCCACAGGGCTTCTTAAAAACATGAGCAGCAAAGGAGAAGAATACAGCCCCACACACATCTACCTGGATTCAAGGGTTGCATGGAGTTTTGTGCAACCTGCTCTAGTGCAAGGTCTCCCTGCCCATGGCAGGAGGCTTGGAACTAGATGATCTTTTTAGTCCCTTTCAACTCAAACCATCCCATGAGTCCATGGGTTTAAAGGCCAGTTCATTAATTAAAGCTGCAGATCAGTTTCCTGTCCTATCCTACCCACAGGGAGGGCAGGGCAAAATAACTACCAAAGCCAGATGTAGTGGAAATGGTCATGCAACAAATCAAGTGGCAGCAACAGCAAAAAAACATAAGTCTCTGAACCTTGCTTGCATGTTGGAAACTGAACTTGGGGGAGGGAGGTTAGGAAGGAAACACCTGTTTGAGAACAGCAGCCTTTTGTTCCTCGGGGCTGTCTTCTGGTCTTGCTGTGGTGCTCCAAGCTGCAGTCTGTCTAAGCAGCTGCTGACAGCTGCAGTCACCAGCTGTATCCAACGGGAGCCCAAGAACGGACCCAGCTCAGCAGCCGTGAAAATAGTACCCTGAAGACACGAAACAATTGTTGGTCTGCGTGCCATCAAGCTCCAGGGAGAATCAGTACTGACTAAAGGGAAGAAGGATCTCTTCTCTTTTGACTCACTTTATTTATCTTGTCCTCCCGATAAGAGTTTATTCTTCTCCTGTGATTAATTCTCAGTGTGGCATTTTTAATAGATGTATATTTCTTTTGCATTTGATACTTAACAAGAGGGGAAGGATAAATGGATGAAACTCCTAGAATTAATGCGCACTGACCCCTAACCTTAAGCAGTGGTATGACCCTTCTGTAAGTCTATCCTCTGTCAAGTAACTGTACCCAAGAAATAAATATTGGTCTTTGACAGCTGTCCTGGAGATTACACCACTATTACTACTAGTCTTGAACAGAGTAAACTAAATAAAGCTAAATGAAGTTATCAGACATGATCTCATATTCAAAAAACCACAGTGTCACTAAAATAACATTACAGATTCAACAGTCTAATGTAATTATTAAAGTGAAATGTGGTCTGTTTAGTAGTTTATTGATTTAAGCACTCTCTTAATTTGTAGCAGCAGTGCCACTGCTGGCATTGGGTTAGACCTGCTCATATCATTACATCTTGAACAATATCTACAATATAGCAGTGAATAATGATAATGGCCAACATTTATCACACAGAGTTTTAAGATTTGCAGCAAAGTATTTAAACAATGTTAAAAGGGAGGGCTTGTACTTATGGGAATAAATGATGAAAAGTAACAAGAAGCTAGAAAGCATAAGACAGTTCTTTTGCCTGTCTAGAAAAGGAAAAAAAAGTGACTTCTCATGTTCCTTTCTGTGTAGGTTGATGCTGGGGGAGAGGGGAGAGTTCTCAGAAAAAGATCTGTGAGATGCATTCTTCCTTTGTCCCTACAACAGTGTCCTTCTTCTCCCTGGCCTGTGATGTTGATTCTTCCTGCTTTTTCTGTCTCACTTTTTATTCCTTCTCAGTGGCCCCATTATAATTTTTCACTTTCTTTAGTGCTGCCCTTGTAACCTCAACCTACAATTCTGTGCTTCTGTGACTTGTTTTCACACAGCTCTTTTCCCTCCCATATCTGTCTTCCAAAAGCACACACACACCCCCCTTGCACACACACACGTGTGGGTATCCCCAAGAATGCTCCTTCACTTCTTACCTCTTCTACTGTGGGTTTATATCCATTATGTACTAATAGAATGCACACATATATATGTATATATGCAGGATCTCAGATGATGAACACATCTTTTTTTAAATATCTCTGTGAAGTTGTGCGTATCCAGGCTTGGCAAAGAGCTGTGCCAAGTATGTTCCACGCGAGCCTGGTTAGGCAGTCACTGAACTAAAAGACCATCCTATGAGCACAGCAGCAGATACACTCCAGTAGCTGAAGCCAGCAGCCTGGCCTGTCTGCAGACAAAAGGCTGGAAGAATAAAGGACACAAGTGATAAAAACTGACAAAAGACCCCTTTGAGGAAGGCATTTAAATGCGTTTTATGCTTGGTAAAGAAGAAATCTCCTTCCACTTCGTGCTTCATCCCGTTCTAAGGTGGCTGTTCAAAAGGGCACCCCGCCTGAGCTGACACACTTCTGACATGCTCCAAGCTCTCATCCCAGAATATCAGTCTAGCAGGGCACCTAGAACTAAACCAGGCATTTGGGGCACTGCTCAATTACACTTACAGATACACTTTTAGGTGTGAACTTACCATAACTATGTCAGCTCTGCTGCCTGTCTGTCGTGAGTAATACAGCGTTTGGCACAGTCTTTAAGGCTTATTCCTGCAATGATGTTATTGAGAATGCCCTTTTGGTTTTTTACAGAGTAATTTACTGATTCCCTGATGATTTGGAAGAGCGAAAAAAAGAGAACGAGGCTTGCGGTGGGGGAAGCTTTGTAAGCGTGAATTCCCATGTTCAAAAAAGAGAGGATAAACAGCAAAAGAAATCCCAGTGGTAGAACAGTCAATCTTTAAATCCTGCTTGTGATTTTTTTTCACGTTGTAGAGCAAGCAGTACTGGTTTACATGTATTTGCTCTTTTGATGTAGCGGGGAAACAAATCTCTTCTTCCTTGATAAAACATGCAATGTGAAGCGTGCAGTTTATTGCTGAAAAGATGGTGGGGGTCTTCTGTGGTAGGTGTGCCGAGGGAAAGCCACGGAAAGGGGCTGCTTCCAGCAGAGGGAGCTCCAAAATCTGAGGTTTTGATTTTATTTTTTTTTGGTGAAGGTGACAGATGGTGCTTTTCTCTGAAATAGATGATCTTTGGTAGAATCCTGTTTGTTAACATATAAATCCTTTGATGATTTTCATTCCCTTCTGTTAGGAATTCCTCTCTTTCTCTTCCGCAATCCTCAACACTAAAATTGTATCAGAATTTGTTTGTGCATAAAGGTATTTTTTAGGCTGTCCTAACACTCTAAAACAATTATTGTTTGTTTAAGTTAATTTCAGCTTAGAGTTTAAGGCAGCAGTTAGCATATTTTTTTCATATCATTTATTTCTGTTCAGTTTTTCTAAAAAAAAAAAAAAAGCGTAGGAATTATTTACGTACATTTTCCTAAATTTCCACATGAAAACTCCTCTGGCGCAGCAAAAAAGCAAAGCTTATTCTATTATATAAAATCCATTTAATGTGTTTCATCTTCCGGTTAGTCAAATCAGCCGGTCCCAGACAAAGCAGATTCTATGAGCTCAAGTCCCCACCTCATCAGCTCCTTCTCTCCCCATAGTGTTCAAATTCATTGAACAATGATTGCAGATCCTGAAGCCACTTTCTTGCTTCTGATACTGTTTAACTACTAATCTTACAGATATTATCTAAGTCCAGGTGTGAAAGGTGACATTCATATGCTAATCCCCTCACAAATGACCTCTAGCAGATATGCTCTGTTTCAGTTAACATGAAAAAAATAACCTGTGCCTGTCTCTTCTTCACAGCACTTAAACCTTTGTCTCTGCGGAGCAGCAGATCCCAGCCCTCTCTGGCCCAGTGACAGGAACGCTGACTAAGTGAAGCTTGGATGCAAAACCATGCTTAGCTCTCCCTTTTGGCTCCATTTTAGCTGTTGGGTTTTTTTGTTGTTTTTTTTTTTTAAATTTCCCGAGGCTTTTGTGCCTCAGGAACTTGTAGCAAGCCATGCCTGCTGCCCTCAACTTTTATTACCATGAAGGCAGAAAACATATGGCATTTGGCTCCTGGTCATGTCATACCACTAAAATATCCAGTCTTCTGAGGCTTCCTCTTTTTCTCTGGTAAGATATAATGGGAGCAAGCTCGAGGACTAGCTGTGCGGTCCTTTAGCAGCTGCTCTCTGTGCACAAAGGGTCCAGACAGTGATGGGGGCGAGGAAAACCCTTCTGAAGCTGTGTGGCAGTGCCCTTGGTGTAACTCCTTGTTCTGCCAAAGAATTCATGTCATGATGTACTCCTTCCCATCTCTGCTCATGCTGAGGCAGACCCCAGATGCAGCAGAGTGTGTTCATTTCAGAGACAAGAAGGTAGTAAGTGTTTGTTCTCTGCTGGCTGCTCGATTTCTGTGTACTCTGCTCTACAGAAAAAAGACCTGGAAGGCGTTTGTGCAATTTTGGAGCTTTCTGTCACCACCTCTTGGCTGCATGGTAACTGTGTCAGTCCCAAATAATCAGAAAGCAGGATCTGGCTCCACAATCTGTTTTGTTCCTTTCTTCCCCTCCTCTCTTTGATTTGCTTCCAGAAGCTTCCCCTGGAGTCAGGATGATGGCTTGGACATCTAAAAGCGAGGTGCAAAAACAGTGCTTTAGGCTTACTTTTCAAGATATTGCTGATGCCTGGGCATGCAGATATTGAAATATTATTTGTTACACTGCAAAGAATAGTTACAAACCAGTTAGGTTCAGAATTTATTTGTGTATTTTAAATGTATTAAAGTTGTATAACAAACTATTGCTTTTAAATATGATGCTTTCCCAAGTCAGCCTGTCTCACAGAGAATGGAGAAGCAAAACTTCTATCTGATACCTTCAGCTTGAAGACTGCTCACCTCCCAGCTCCATTCCCTCTGACCTGGTGCCAAGCAGAGCTGGGAGATCAGATTAATTCCTGGAAGACCTTGTGCTCTCAAACCACAGCTGACTTTTCTCTTCATATTTTTCAGCAGGGCTAATTTCAGAGATCAGTTCCTCAAGTTCACTCTATCTCACATCATGCCTGCCCAAAGGAATATACTTTCTTAGAAATCAAGATGTTCTCAAGATAATTTTTTTTCTATAACTTTTCCTTCTCTCTTGTGTCTACCAGTCAGTCCAAGACTAGGGTTAGACAGGTAAATGTTCACTTCATTAAGAATCTCTTTTCTCCTGTTGTTCCTCTTGTCATCTGCTCAGAGCTTTGTGCTTGATTCTTAATTTGCAGCTGTGTAACTTCTAGTACTGCAAATCTTCCATCTCTCTGTATCTGAAATACACAATCCTACAAGCCTGCCCTCTGAGCATGGGATCTGAGAAAGAAACACACAGAAGATACCCCACTTTTGATCTGGCTCCTCTTCTCTTACATTCCCACAACCTGACTTCTCTTTGTGTGTGACAAATGCAGGCTCTGTGCTCATGCCATGCACAGCATCCCCAGAATGGGATCCCTGTGTCTCCAGGTGCCACCGTGCCCTGCAGGCTGATGGCCCTCTGGATGTTTCCTCCTCTGGGGAGGACAGAAGCCTGTGTGGCCTGTTTTCCCAGTTTCCATGTGTCAAGAAGGCTGCCATCCTAGGCCAACATGTGGTGCCCACTAAGTGGCTGCCCCAGGGCCCCAAAATGCCTGCCATGGGGCTGCTCTGCTGCTTCCCAGCGAGGCAAGGCTGTGTGTGTGCAGGTTAGGGATGCAGGGATCATGGGGCACAAGGGGCAGAAGAAACCCAGTGCAAGCGGCAGGGCAGGAGGAGGAGGCTGAGTTTGCAGGGAATGGAGAGGAAGGCTGAGCAGTTCTGGGGGTATGCACTGGATTATGCTGCTGGGCAGTGTGATCCCTGCAGCAGGAATCACTATCAATAAGATATCAGGAAATTTAGTTCAGGTTGAAGCTGGTGTTCCATATATTTCAGATGGAGTATTTTCTGATTCTTTTTCCTTATTTCCATTTTTTTTCTCCATGCATACTCTCTTGCCCTGGAAATGTGTAATTTAAAAGCTTCCAGCAACCCACAAACCATCGCGCTAATGCACATCAGGCCTTTCAGCGGAGAGGCTACTGCCCTTCCTGAGGGGATATGGGCTGTGCCTGTGGCATCAGCACTGCTATCATCAAACCCTAATTGAACTGTACAGTTTTTTCCAGCGGAAATCAAAAGGTAGAGTCAAAACTGAGCTGAACCTTACTAAATGCAATTAGGCACATAGTTTTTCTATTATTGTTCTCACTGTTTTTAAGCACTAAGTCTGAAAAGCCCACAGCTTCATAGATGTTGAGGTTTTCAAAATGTGCACATCAACAGTCAGGATGCCAAGGCCATTTTCTTTGTGTTGAAGCTCTTTTTAAGTTCAGCATATTTTGAATCCAGGCTGCAATGTGTATGTTAGTGATAAAGCCAGGAAAATGAGAGAATTGTATTTGATTCATTCCTATTTCTGGTCTGGAGGAATATGGATAGCTGAAAGTTCAGAAATACTCCAGGTTTTCTGTTTGGTTTCTATATAACTTTTTAGAGCTTATAGGACTATGCTGTTGCAAAGGGTGATTAAAAAAACACGTGCACAACAACTTTGATGTGTTTTTCCAGAAAGCAGCATCACCTGGTATCACAGAGAGGGAAGATGTCCTTTGTGAAACATGGCTGGGTTTAACAAAACCAGCTAGGGAGGAAGCTGCTCTATCCCTGGATGGAGTGGGTGAATGGGAGGATGTCTCTACTGGAGCTCATCATTGTGACAAGTCTATGCTGTAACAAGCATATTAACATCCTCACCCCTGGATCCACTGGGGACTGTTCCCTCAAATTATCCCATTTACCTCTTCCAGTTCCTTTGCATTACCAAATTCTCTCACAGACTAGGTAGCCATGGTTATTAGTTCTGGTTTATAGTATAGATTCTTCTTTGGTTTTTTGACATGGCTTACATGTGATACTATAAGGAATGCTTGCAGCTCGATGCTTCCAAGTGAAAGAAGCCCTTTAGGTATTTATGAGTGAGATGCAGAGCACTGTTATTTTTTTCAGGCAAGGTCTGAGGACCCATTGGGGTAAACAGCTAAAACTGATACACTGTGAAGCCCTAGAGAGCCTTTTAAAAGGCTTTAGAAGACCATAGACTACCCAAAGGCTATGTCTCTATCCTAGAAAGTAGAACAGGACTAGGGCACTGGTCTGCAATCATGTGTCTTGTTTAATTGTTACAATGCTCCATGGCACAGATTTGGTCCATGAAAGCTAGCAATATTGCTGGGAACAAAAAGGACTGAATGCCTCAGACCTTTCCTAATGGGTGGCTCAGATATGATTGTCATGTCTGGAGGCCAAGAGGAAGAGTTGATCTTTGTGTATATGTGTCAGACCATGTTGCATTGCTTCAGGCTATGGAAAAGTGTCTAGCCTGTTTCATTTACTACCATATATGCAGCCTTACAGTTTTATACTTAGTGCTGCCACTGGTTTTACAGAATATGGTTACTGGGGGGCTCTGCACAGCTGTCATGCTGACCCTAGGCTGCTGTCAACTTTAAATGTTAGGTTAGATGCATCTGTAAAAGATACAGTCACAGCAAAGCCTCGTGTGGACTTAATCTGCTGGTAATCTCCAAAAAGCCACTTCTTTCTTTTTTTTCTGCATTATTTTCTTTATTTTAAACCTTCTTGGAACTGTAAATTCCTTGGTAGCACTCTACTGTAATTCAGTCAGGCCAGTGAAGAGATTCCACAGCAAACCTGCCCACAATAGTGCAGCCTTCACCATTTGTTCCAAACAGACCTGCCAGAAATCAGTTTGTTCTTGCTTCTTCCTGTAGCTTTACCAAAAATCAGGGAAATCTGTTAAATAGTTTATATTAGTAAAACAGTGTTAACTACTCACTTGTCTAGTAGTGAAGAAAAGTTACCTTTACTAACTAAGGTATGCAGAGACAAGGACAGTCACATCGGAGGCTCGCTGGGTTACAACATGGGGATTTCTGGTTTGTGAAACATAGTTAGGTTAACACTCAGCTTTATTCTCTCTTCAAAGGAAGGTTTTCAGAAACAACTATATCAGTGTTATTGTGAATAATGTTTTATTTTATGCCTCAGGAGAGGCAAAGATGGTTGATTTTTAAAACATACAAGCAGGGCATGAATCACGTAGCTCCTGTTCTCTGGTGGTTTGCTTGCTGGGAGAGAGATCTCTGAGCAGCCCTCTGGCAGAGCGGTCTCCACCTCCTGCAATGTCCCTGCATTCAGGGCTGCCGGTCACATGGATAAGTCCCTTGTTGGAGTCCTCAGCAATGATAAAAGAGGTTTAAGAGGGAGGTTTTCAGCCTTGCCCAGCCACGCTCCTTGGCACACATCCCTTCTTCCTGGGGAAGGGCAGCCAACTGGATCACCAACAAAGGCACCACTTCCAGAGCCGGTTATAGGAGTGCCAAAGAGAAGGACAGCTTTTAGCAGACATGCTGGGAGAGACCAAAGAAAACAAAAGCCAGAATTTCTATACTCCTTCTTTTCTAACTGCTTGCAGGTATGCAGGGGGAGCATGAAGGGACATGGAAGGGTTAGGGACAGTCATGCATTAAAGCAGTGATGGAGGATCTGACCAAATGCCTATCCAGCCCAGGTTTTGTGTGTCACTAAGCTGAACGAGGCCATTACAGGATGATGCTGCTGACACCTCGAGAGTGGAAATGGTTGCAAGACATCAACAAGATAGCCTGAGGCAGTAGGGAGAGGTCTTGGTGAACGTGCTTGCTCCAGCAGGCAGAGACAGAGGCTAAGGATGCCAAAATGGATGCTGCCTAGTCCAGGAGAGAGTCCTGCTGCAGCAGGAAGTAAATGAACTGGAGGTACTCCTCTGGAGAGAAGCAGATGAGAGAGTCTGAAATTCTAAAACAGTGAACTGGACCAAGGGTAAATCTGGGAGCAGGAGCTCCATCAGATGCTGAACATGCCTAAGACCAACAAAGAAATGCAGCAGAAGATCAGAGAGGAAGTGTCAAGCATCTCCACTATGGTAAGACCAAGCACCAGGGAGTTTCAGGGCACACAGAATTACCTTGAACGGAAGCCTGTTGGTGGCTGAAATGCATGAGGGAATCAATGGCAGGTGTAAAATCTTGCTAATTGTGTAGTTGTTTATTTAGTAAAGACAGCTAGATTGGGGGGAAAAAAAAGAAAAAAGAAAGAAGGCAAGAAGTAGCTGCAGATGGAAGACCATGGCAACGGATCAAATGTATATGGTACTTCTCCCTAATGTTCCCCAGCCTTTATACATATTTGATAACCTTCTGTGGGTTTCCCATGTAGCATATAAAGATGGAAGGGCACACAACTGCAACGTGGAACTCATGGCATGAGGAGTTTGGGATGGCTGCAGGAGTGGGAATAGGAGAATGTGAAGGTTATTAAGATGATGTGATTTGAATACCCAAGAGTCTTGGTCACCAGCTGCAAGTCAGGGGGCATTATGTGTTGGCTGAGGGGATCCAGCAGATCTTTGAGGGTCCTCGTGCATTAGAAAAGGGACACTGTAGCTGTGTTACACACACATGCAGCTGTGCTGTGCAGGTGAGGAAGTTCCAACACTAAACAGCACACCAAGCACATAAACTTGTTTAAGCTTAAAAGCCATCATTTGATGTTTTCCTTACTGCTATGGAGGTGTGGGCCTGACTTGTTACAGCAATAGCCTGCTGGGAGTCAAAGTGGAGCAGAAATGAAACTGCAGTTGCCCACTCTTTCTTTCTTGCAGAAAATATTTTTATTATTCAAACAGAGTATTATGAGAATGATTCCAAGGGAGGAGGAGTTGGGAATAAAGACTTCGAGGCCTCTACTCTTGTAGTGTTGGTAGGGATGAATAATTATAAAGTATTCATTATAAAATGTAGACCTGCTTTTGGCAGGTCTGTATCTTTGAAAATATTTTTTAATACAGATTCCATGTTGGCCTTGTTAATCGCCGCCTTTTAGAAATCCCTTGCATTTGGAATCTCTGCCAGAAATTGTATTGGGTGTGCGTGACAAGGTTTTGGTAGCAGGGGGCTGCGGGGGTGGCTTCTGTGAGAAGCTGCCAGAAGCTTCCCCTGTGTCCAGTAGCTCCAATGCCAGCCAGCTCCAAGATAGATCCACTGCTGGCTAAGGCTGAGTCCATCAGCAATGGTGGTAAAACCTCTGGAATAACGTATTTAAGAAGGGGGGAAAGTTGTTGTTCAACAGGAATTACATCTGGAGTGAGAAGTGAGAATATGTGAGAGAAAAAGCTCTTCAGGCACCAAGGTCAGTGAAGAAGGAGGGGCAGGAGGTGCTCCAGGTGCCAGCACAGAGATTCCCCTGCAGTCTGGTGCAGACCATGGTGAGGCGGCTGTGCCCCTGCAGCCCATGGAAGTCCATGGGGGAGCAGAAATCCACCTGCAGCCTATGGAGGACCCACACCGGAGCAGGTGGATGCCCAAAAGAGGCTGTGACCCTGTGGGAAGCTTGCACTGGAGCAGGATCCTGGCAGGACCTGTGGACCTCTGAAGGGAGGAGCCCACACTGGAGCAGGCTTGCTGGCAGGACCTGTGACTCCCATGGAGGGTCCACACTGGAGCAGCCTGTTCCTGAAGAACTGCACCTCGTGCAAAGGATCCATGCTGGAACAGTTTGGGAAGAACTGCAGACTGTGGGAAAGACCCATACTGGAGAAGTTCGTGGAGGACTGTCTCCTGTGGGAGATACCCCGTGCTGGAAGAGGGGAAGAATGGGAGGAGCCCTCCCACTGAGGAGGAATGAGAGGCAGAGAACTGAGCACAGCCTCCATGCCCTGTCCCCCTCAGAAGCTATGGGGCAGGAGATGGAAAATTTGGGAGTGAATTTGAGCCCAGGAAGAAAGAAGGGGGCAGTGGAGGGGGGAAGTGGCACAAAGTGTTTTAAGATTTGGTTTTATTTCTCATTATCCTATTTTGATTTGATTGGTAATTAATTAAATTGATTTTCCCAATCAAGTCTGTTTTGCCC
>VXBX01000786.1:405524-447917 GCA_013400415.1 Scytalopus superciliaris | reverse complement strand
ATCCACACTGGAGCAGCCTGTTCCTGAAGAACTGCACCTCGTGCAAAGGATCCATGCTGGAACAGTTTGGGAAGAACTGCAGACTGTGGGAAAGACCCATACTGGAGAAGTTCGTGGAGGACTGTCTCCTGTGGGAGATACCCCGTGCTGGAAGAGGGGAAGAATGGGAGGAGCCCTCCCACTGAGGAGGAATGAGAGGCAGAGAACTGAGCACAGCCTCCATGCCCTGTCCCCCTCAGAAGCTATGGGGCAGGAGATGGAAAATTTGGGAGTGAATTTGAGCCCAGGAAGAAAGAAGGGGGCAGTGGAGGGGGGAAGTGGCACAAAGTGTTTTAAGATTTGGTTTTATTTCTCATTATCCTATTTTGATTTGATTGGTAATTAATTAAATTGATTTTCCCAATCAAGTCTGTTTTGCCCATGCTAGTAACTGATCACTCCCTGTCCTTATCTTGACTCAGGAGCCTTTCCATATATTCTGTCTCCTCTGTCTGGCTGAAGAGGGGAATGATAGAACAGCTTTGGTGGGTACCTGGCATCCAGCCAGGGTCAACCCAACACAAAAATATAATCATGCTTGTCATTAAAAGAAACTTTGGACCATGAATGAAAAACATAGTGTGTAGAAAAAACAATTCTACCTGATATTTTTTGGTATTTATTTGTGATGGTTTAATGACCATATGCTTCCCAGAACCTGAAAAAATTTCCTGTGGCCCTGTTTTCATTGCAATGAATGTCAACATGTTGTCTTTCCTGTTATCACAGCATTAGACTCTAATATCTGCTACTACTGCAAACTGATTTGTTCCTAATAATAGAAAATAGGTCATAAATGAATGTCCTAATTTTTTTTTTTTTAATTGGAGACCAAAAATTGGAACAGATTTAAATATACTCATGAGGTTTATATACTGCAGGGAAAGTTGGTGATGATTTTTTTTGGACCAAAGCTGCCTTAAAGTGTTTCTGCTTGTGAGCACATGAAATTTTTCTTTTCAGCAAATAAATGGCTAAAAATTATGTTTCCCCTTGTTTAAAGTAAGGAAATAAAATGGGGAAGATTTAAGTTGGATATTAGGTTAAGGTTATCCCCCCAGAGGGTGGTGGGCACTAGAACAGGCTCCCCGGGGAAGAGGTCACAGCACCAAGCCTGACAGTTCAAGAATTGTTTGGACAGTGCTCTCAGGCACATGGTGTGATTCTTGGGGTGATTGTTTGCAGGGCCAGGAGTTGGACTTCAGTGATCCTTGTGGATTCTTCCCAACTCAGGATATTCTATGATTCAAAAAGTGGTTCAACTTTTAGGTTAGTTGTATGACTGTAGTCACCAGGCTGTCAGCAAGGTTTTACTGATTTCACAGGCATGAGGACCTAAGGGTCACAGAGCAAAGCAGCAGCCTCTGAAGCCCAGTCAGACTAAAGTTTTGTACAGGAAGAAACACCAAGTTGTTCAAACTTTGCTGTCTCTCACTACTGACTCTGGATGTGGAAGAGCAGCCCACTGCTCACTGAGGGTTTTGTTGAACAGTGTATTTTTTAAATAAAGTGGAAGTCTACTCTTGAGAAAATCAATAATGGTAATTGTTCAGTGGAGAGAGACTATTTACAAGAGCATTTAGTGACAAGACAAGGGAGAATGGCTTCAAACTGAAAGAGGGTAGGTTTAGATCAGATATTAGGGAAAAAATCTTTGCTGTGAGGGCAGTGAGGCACTGGAACGGGTTTCCCAGAGAAGTTGTGGATGCTCCATCTCTGGAAGTGTTTAAGGTGTGGCTGGATGGAGGTCTGAGCAAGGTTGTCTAGTGGATAGGGTTTCTGCTCACAGCAAGATGATTAGAACTAGATGATCTTTAAGGTTCCTTCCAACACAGGCCATTCTGTGCTTCTATGGTAAGCGGTCACCCCAGAGTTCCAGGCTCTCCTTCTCCTGTGCTGATGCAGACCAAGGAAAGTAACAGACAACATGCAGCAGCTGAAGCCAAATCAAGGTATCTGTATATGAAGAAATATCACTGTTCAGTAAAACAAATGTTTGCTTTAAAATCACAGAGCAGGGACAACATTTCTGTTCCTCTCAGTGCCTGCAGGCACAGAGTGTGGTGGAGATGTGTGTGAGGAGCCAGGAGGCTGCTGGGGTGCAGCTCTGTGTTAAAGTTCACTGTGAGGACCTTGCTGATTTGGTACAGCCAGCTTGAAAAGGAATCCTGGATGAATGGTGCCCTTTTCACAAGCCCCTCTTCCTGCCCATATTTCACAGGCAGGGTTTCCAAGCCATTTGTGTTGCTCTGAAGCTGTTTTCTTGCTCTTTGGTTTCCTTCCAAGTATGATTCTCTGAAAGCTCTTCACTAGCACACATTTGTAGGCTGTGAAATGCATGGTAGGTAATGGGGAAAACAGGAAGTTTCAACGTAATTCCCAGAGGTTGTGTGTGGGATTGAAACCAAAAACTCTGTTATGTTTGTTTTGGCCAACAGAGCTGGAACCTAGTGCTGTGGAGTTATTAATGTGCAGCAAAACATTCCAGTGGGTAGGCACCCATGAACCTGCTGACTTCTTGTTACTGTATTTAAAGAGATGCTGTAGAAAATAAAACCTGATTTATCCAGTGAACTTTAACAGCATTGCATCTGTTCAGATGACGCAGTTTCTAAGAATATGCTTTTTTTTAGAGCTTCTGTTACTTTTCTAATCACTCCTTTGGCCAGGACACAGAATCCTTCACGCAAATATAGACTGCTTCATATATTCCCTGCAACTTATTTTTCTGAGAGGAGGAAAAGGAAGAGTAACAACTCCATGTATTCACCCTCTTCAGCACACTGAATGTTTTTCTCTAGGGAGTCCTTCCTGGAGTTACTTCCTGCAGTGCAGCACAGACTGATTTCCAGCATGGTAGAATTTTGTATATGTCCTTTCATCCATTTTGGGCATATCTTTCTAAATGCTTTTGTCTGCTTTGCCTCTTCTTAACCTAGACACCAATTTCTGGCTTTGGTTTAACAGCAGAAAACAGGAGTCAGTATCGTGCATGTTCTTGGTGCTCAGCTCTGTGGCCAGCTTAAGGAAAACAAGATTGGGGGGAAAATAGCACATTAGCCAACATCAAAAGCAAAATTAAAATTCACTCTGATCTGTAGTGAAATCATCTCTAGAAGTTCCCTCCATCCCCAGAATTAGAGTCTGAACTGTGTTCTGAAGTGTGAGGAGATTGATATTATGCTAAAATTGTTCTGATGCTGCTGTGATTAAGCGTCTGCCTAGAACTGCACAGTGCATTTCAGCAGTTTGCTCCCCTGGGAAAGTAGCAATGTTTTGTGCCTGTCCAGTGGAATTTCTGTTGCTAAAACCTTGTACTGGATTTTCTAACAATTCTTTCAGCAGTGATCACATGAAATTGTACCCATTATGTATAATAACTTGCACTCATTTTGCTACCCTCTCAAGCACTTAGAGCTGGAAGTCCATCCTAGAACTTGACAGCCCAGATAGGAATGACAGCAATGCATTATGTAAGGATGTATTTTCATCCTTTCTGTTCAAGAAATGACTGGATGTGGCACTTAGTGTTATGGTTTTGTTGACATGGTGGTGGTCTCTGAAAGCCTGGACTGGATGGTCTTGGATGTATATTCCAACCTTAATGATTCTGTGATTCATATTTCTTTCCCTTAACTCTATACTAATGCCCTGGGAAGGTGTGGGAGATAATTGATTTTTGGTAGGAGTTGGCTTGAAATTGGGAGGGTGGGGTGTTCTTTCATCTTCACTATACACTGAACAGATATAAATAGTAGCTTGTATGAGCGGTTCAAACTAAAAAAAGAGATATGCCCTACCATAGCTTACCTTAAGGTTTTACCTTCTAATTGAAATTTATTTTCCAATTCACTGCCTTTCAAAGTCATTAGCATTGTTCAGCTGGGGAAATAGCTAAGTTGTAACTGAGACTGGTGGACATAAGGGAGAAACATAAAAAGCAATCAAGCTCTTTTCAGTAACAGAATATCCTGGGCATGTAGCAAAGTTTAAGTATGTGCTGGGCTACCCAATTCTGGCTTATGAAAATGTCTAATAATTACTCTGATTCCTGGTGTAAAGGGCAGCAGGACTTACCATGTTTCGTGTAAATAAACAAGACTGTGAAAAAATACATTATTATTGTGGTCAATGTAGGCATACCAAAGGCATCTTAAAGCTAACAGCTTGACAACTTATTGCAATTATCTAGTTTAAAACTACATCTATCATGGCCATGCAGCTCAAATTTGGAGTACAAACGCAGTGCTAGTTTCCCCAGAAAACTTAAATGACTCACTAAACCTTCAAAATTAGCTTACCGTTTGGGGCAGAAAGGGATTCCTGTCTATACCTATAATGTCTGTGGGCTCTCTTCCTGCTCCCACCAAAAGTGGGAGCTCCATACCACATTATATGAGTCTTCCCTTAGCACTGCTGTGTACTTTTAAGAAGGAAAGCCCCCACGATGTAGCTTGCCAAAATCACAGAATGTCATAGCCACTTCTAGACTGACAGGACACAATGCTGGTATGGCCCATCCTTTATTCTGATCACGACCCTGGTCTTCAGAGAGCTTGTCCTGTCCCATTTGATCATTTGCTCATGACAGTGAGACCCTTGTTTGGATGCTCAGAGAATCCAGTCTGAAGGTGGGCCTGAACTGCAGCACTCCTGAGTGTCTCCAGAGCCACGCTCTCTTCTCTTTCGGTTCAGTGACTCTACTGTTGGAGCTTGCATCGTTCCTGAAAGTCATCAAATATTTGTTCATGGATGTGCAGATAGCACATTCCTAGCCTGTGATATGGATACCCACTTCTCAACTTTCTATCAGGAAATCTAAACTACTGCAGAGGCTGTAGTTTGAGAACTTCAGTTTGCTTACAAAGAGAAGAGAGTGGGGATGGTGGTGTAGAAGTTACTATTTTTGCCCCAAAACAGGAAATCAAGCTTTTCTTGTAGTCTGATTCCCTCCAGTTGACCTTGCTGCTTCCATCCTATCACAGGCCTGTCTCAAAAACCTCAGTTCTTGTCCTGGTTGGATATTTCCTTGTAGTTCTGTCACCTGTTACAACTCAGGGCATAGCCACAGGAGAAACCTCAGTGGAGACAGAAAGCAGATAGCGGCTGAAATGTTACATACAGACTCATCTAGCCATGCTCCAAGATGGTTAGCCAGTGCTTCTGCCTCAGCTCCTGACAGTGGGTCTGAATAGCAGCATTAATTTGCGTCACTGGCATACAGCTCCTTGTGATGGCTTGAGTCCCCTCATCTCTGTCTTTCTCTTTTGTTCATATTCTCCCTTTGTTTGTTCCTACTCTTTCACTTGTTTCAGGTAAACCACAACAGAATTTTCACACTGTGAGCCCCCCCAGTGTGACGGTTGTTAGTGATGTGTCCTCTTAAAAATCCATTCTTAAATTCGTACACCCTAAGAAATTCAACCCAAATGCTGGAAGGTTTTGCTTCAGCATGTATGTTTCAGTGAGACTCATCTGAGAGTTCTCTAACAAAAATGTACAGGTTTTTAAAACACTCAGCTCAGTTTTATGCATTTTACCTGTTGCATGTTTACATCTTGCATTATTATAGCATCTTTTATCCTCTCCAACACTTTTTTCCTATGCTTAGGATGAGAGCTGTCAGTGAACTCTGCTTGGCTGATGAGTTGTGGGAAGGAATGAAAAAGCAGAATAGAAGTAATTTTTGTGGATTCGGTTTACCTACAGCACATGCCTTGAATAACCTGGGCTCATAGATTCTTCCAATGTACCTCTTCTTGCTCTGTCCCTCTAAATTGAACAAGAGAAAAAAAACCCCACAGCTTCATAATGTAATTACCAAGATGTGGTTGAGTCATTAAAGGATTAAAGTTGCAATACACTTTGCATCATTTGCATCTTTTTATTTGAGGAACAAAGTCTAATTATATAACTTCATTTATAAAACCTGCTGATCCCNATTTTAAAAACTGTGCACTAAATTCAGCTCCCAATATGTAAGCATTACTTCTTCCAAAGTACCAAAGCATGGATTTACCTAAAGTAAATCCTTCCCTACATGGCTGAAATTTGCCAGAAGCTTCTGCATCTCTCAGGTCCTGAGTTCAGGTTACGTGGAGCCTTTGGCAATCACTCCAGTGAGGTGTGAGCAGCAGCAACCAACTCCGTGCTCCAGTTTTGCACAGCCACAGAAAGCAGCAGGGGAAGCAGAGATGACAAATCACACTTGCTGTCACTTCAGTGAAAAGATTAGTATTAATGGATTAGGAATCCAATTAGCCACTCCTCTTCTTTTAGCAAAAGCTGGCATGTCAAAGGTTGCTGTGTCTCAAGAGAATAGTGGGACACAGATGGCTGAAAATCCTGACATGCTTTGATGCAAAATAAAGTTTTGGCCCCATCATTTTGTTTCCAGCTTTGGACCTCCTAAGGAAAGCAACACTGTCACTGGCTGGCTGGGCTCCCCCGCACAGGCACTTCCATCTGTAGCCATCTCTCCGCGCTAATCGAACAGATTTCTCACCCAGATTGGTATCTCTTTGCCAGGCAGTGTTACAGGGCTGTCAACAAATGGACTGAAATCGAGTTTGATATTTGTTTAAATGAAGTTTCCTCTCTTGTTTTTCACTCATCTTCAGTGAAGCGCAGGGTCAGCAGTTAGAGGCTTTTTAAAAAGAAAAAAAAGGTGCTTCTTTTCCACTTCCTGTCTGCTTGCAGGCATTTATTGTTGTTTATTTTCAGATACAATTTAATGTTGGACTTACTTCAATATTGTGTCCCTTACATAGCAGTATTTCTTGTTCATCCTTTTCTGAGAATTCCCATATAGCCTTTACTGAGGCATTCAGAAGGCTTTGTGTTCTGTTGTTATGTGCTAGACCAATACTGACCAGAAAAATTTGCAGAATTTCTAGATATTAATCTGGACTCTGCAGAGAGATTTGTCAGAGTAGATTAGTGCTTTGGTCCATCACACACAGTGCCTCTGGCATTTTGGTACTCCAGAAGATGATGGACATTTTTCCCCCATTGTAGATCAAGACCCATTCCTTTATATGCCCAGTTCATTGCAGATTTTTCTCCAGGTGTTACAAGTGATCAGCAGTGATACTTGATTGGTGGTGGAGGGAAGATAGTTGCTTTCCCCTTGCCTCCTTTCCCTCTTACATGTATTGTCCAGATACTACAGAAGTCTTTGCAGAGTATCTACCTGGATTTGTTGGCTGTTGCCAAAGCAATTGAATCATGGCTTGTATGACATTACTGCTATATTAGGGTATAGGAAGCAATCTAAAGAAATCTTGATGAGTTCTTTTTAATCCCTCCACAGAGAATAAAATTTGTGGAGGCATTCTCCAGGAGTTCAGGGGGCAATTGGTAGGCATATGACAATAGCACTTCATAGAAAAAAAACCAAACCATCTCAAACTTGTCATGGAAGACCACCAAGTATGTACTGTTACTTTAACCACAGATCCAGGCATGAAACAGGTTCTCTAGCTGTCTGGCATTTGATGACTTCCAGCTGATACCAAGGAGAGGCTCACCAAGGAGATCAGCTTTCAGATTCTCTGATTGATCTTTGTTGCATATAAATGATGCAAGGCACTGTCAGGTTCTTGACAACAGTTAGAGTGTCTTATTCTCTTTCCATTTTCTCAGTCTCTGAAGATGATAAAGCATTGAAAACTGAATCTTCTGAATGTCTCATCTGTTCTGAGCTTTGTTCAACCCTACTATAATGAAAGCTTTAAGGTCTGACCAGTCTGCTTCCTATCCTGACCTTAATACTGATGTTGACTTTCGTGGAAGCAGATTCAAGCTGTTGTTGGTCTCCCTCAAAATACAATAAATCTAATGCCATTAAAAAAGAGCTATTATGTTAATTAAAATGGGATCAATTTTACAAATAACAGTCATCCATGTACTCCAGAAAGGTCTGTGACCATGGAAGTGCTACAGAGCAAAATGCATCCACACAAGCTGTGCTGCCTAAAGCTTTCTTCCCAGTTATCAGTACCCAAAGACCTAATAATGTCTTTTTCCTGATGGTCGGGGCCAAAGACCATCAGATTTAAAACAGGTAGAAAAATTAATCTCTAGTTAATGGTTGGGGTTAAACCATGACAGCAGTTCTTGGAAACCTGTAAGCAGACCCTCCAAGGTAGTTAAAAATGAAAAGCAATAAACAAGATAATTAGGATGAAAGATAGTATTTTACACCATATGTTATTTTACTGTTAAATAACCTGGCTGTACATTGGGAAAATTCTATATTGAACAGACAATATATCCTTCTTGTAGTCTCTAAAACTGATATAATTATATATTCTTGTAATTATAATTTAATACGTTGGCTTGTTACACTGTCTTTGGACAACCCAGACAAGAGTTAATAATGTATATTTAAAACCTAATTTAATTTTCAGTGATTAAAAAATAATTAACACCAGTTCAGGCAATCTGCACAATCACATTTCTTGCCATCACTTTAGTTTTCTTGGAACTGAGAAAAGTAACAGCTTTTTAAATTAAACAAAACAAATGTTGCTTTGGTCTTTCCAGACTGTTCATGGTAAATCCTGCTATCTTCATATCTGTAAGTAGTTGCAATAGTTTCACCAAAATCCCTCACTTAAGTGGAAATAAGACACAGACCTTGAGCTGCAGGAGTAAGTGGGAAGGAAGCTGTTTCAGAATCTTTGCAGGTCTGGCACAGCAGGTAACCCCACTAGCTGTGCTGCCACACCACTGTCATCCCATGCTCTGCAATGGGATCATGAGCTCAAAATTTATATTTTTGCCCTTTGTTACAAGCAGAGGATTTGGCTTCTGGTTTATATTTATGGTTCCTTTCTTGTCTGGCTTCAGTGTTTCTTACTTTCAAGTATGTGTGTTACTATGACCAATTTTCTTTGATGTATGTCTCCTTCCGTCTTTTCTTTCTTCCTCTCTCTCTTCCCCTCCTTTTTTATTGTTTAGGTTATGTGTGATTGCAACCAAGCTTCTACTTAACAATGCTTAGGATAAGTCACTCCACTGCCTCACACATCAGGCCAGTTTACTGCAATAGCTAAATTCTGAATTAAAATATGCCTTTGATTCCAGAAAACTTAATGTGTTTCTTTCCTGTAGGTGAGGGGAGTTCTGTGGCTGTCCCAGCAGCCTCCCACCCCGAAATCCCCGGGACAGCAGCCAGTGCACTGCAGAGCCCTTTCACACTAGAAAGTGACAGCGTAGACCTTGAGGGCAGAACTGGGCAAGTGCTACCAGAGCCTGCAGAGAGAATTGTCTTTTTCATTTCGTGCTATACAGATGTAACTATTTCAGTAGCACAGAGCTGGTGCATTTTAAGCAGCTGATACATTTCCTAAAAGAGTCAGCACTAATAATTGCTCTGCAAGCAAATAAATATCTTTGGTAATAAATCTTTCCATACATGTGCTCTAGGAAACAGAGAAGGAAAGGGACCAAGGGATCTGATTCCTGTCACAGTTGTTTTTATCACTAGCCTGCTAAATCACCTCTGGTAAGTTGTTTCACAGTCCTTTTCTGATCAAGTTTTGTCAGAATTCCCAAAAGGCTCCATTTTACGTATAATATGGCTAGTAGAATTGTTTACAGAGAAAGTCCTCAGACTCAGCTGATTCATTAAGCTGTAAGTATGGCTTTTACGGCTGTTATCATCTGACTTTTAACCCAGATGATGAAAGGAGTTCACCAATGTGTGGCTCTCTTTAGAAATAACTTGCATTTTAGTTTGGTCTTCCTAGGCCATACATAACATAGCAATGGGTATGTTTGGAAATGTCCAGTGAATATATTTGATGTGGTTTAACCCCAGCCAACAACTAAGCCCCACACAGTTGCTTGCTCACAAACCCCGAGTGGGATGGGAGAGAGAAGCAGAAGAATAGAAGTGAGAACACTGGTGGGTTGAGATAAAGACATGTAATAGATAAAACAAAAGCTGCACACACACATACAAGCAAAGCAAGGCAGTGAATTCATTCCCCACTTCCATGGGTGGGCAGGTGTTCAGTCATTCCCAGAAAAGCAGGGCTCCATCACTTGTAATGGTAACTTGGGAAGGCAAACACCATCACTCTGAATGTCCCCTGCCTCTTACTTCTTTTCCCAGGTTTATATGCTGTTCATAATGCCATATGGTATGGAATATCCCTTTGGTCATATTGTTGGGATCAGCTGTCCTGTCTGTGTCCCCTCCCAACTGCTTGTCCACCCACAGCCTCCTCGCTGGTGGGGTGAAAGGCAGAAAGGCCTGGACTGTGTGTGAACACTGCTCAGCAATAATAAAAACATCCCATAATCAACGCTGTTTCCATCACAAATCTAAAACACAGCCTCATACTAGCTACTATGAAGAAAAGAAACTTTACCCCAGCCAAAACCATTCTCCACCCCTTATTCCATACCATTTACATCATGCTCAAGTCCCACACTCTCCAATACATGACCATTAACTGACACCTCCCTTCCCATCCTCTGGTATAACGCACAGATATCTTTACCTTAGTCTGTGGACCACCCCTCTAAAATGTCTGTAAAATGTCCACTGAGTTCATTTAGCCAATGTCTTTGGGCTCCATCAGTTATGGTGGTCACTCAGGACAGGAGAGATGCTGTGTTGAGTGAAGTCACTGGGCACCAGCACAGGTCAGGTCACTGCTGCATCTGCACCACTTCTTCTAAGGCTTCTTCTCCATTGGTTCAGGTGGATTCTGCTGCAGTAATTCCTATAACAACAATTTAAAGGTATATCCATTACAATCTCTATCCCTGGTCCCTTTGGACTATGTTTCAGTGTTTAACATTGCAGTGAACCCTGACTATTAAACCACAAAATAAATGTGCATTTAATAGCAGGTATGCAGCAAGTAGTTAATTTTCATGTCTTTCTTTGTATCTGTAATTAGGCTTTGAGTACTTTCTTGCCCTCGGGCAAAGTGCCTGTCTCTAGCAGTTGCACATAGAATCATAGAATCATTGAGGTTGGAAAGGACCTTTAAGATCATCAAATACAACCATTAACCAAGTTTGACTGACTCCAACATGCACATTTCTTACTGTTCCCACATCCTGCACTTCCTAGTTTCTTTTCATGACCCATTGCTTCACGATTGATTTTACTTCACACAGTGAACTCTCCATAAATAAAATGTTTGATATAACAGTAACACTTCAACATAAACAGTCAGTTACTGTAATTACCTGTTTATTTACTCAATCAATAACTTAGAGTTGGTAAAAAAATCCATTGACTCCAAGACAACAGGAAGTTCCTGCACTCCCAACCCGAATCCTTTCCCAGCAGTTGCAAACAGACCTATGGCCACATGTTAGCGGTAGGAGTTATCAGTGCCTGTCACAGCATCCTGTGTTTTTTTCCTTTCTGAATTACTTCTGCCTTGAAACATCAACTGGCAGGCCCAAAGTGAGTTGGCCTGGATAGGTGTTCCCATATTCATTTATACAGACAGCAGGGAAATTGTGACTTTAGAAGTCAGTCTCTTACTTACACAAAACTAATACAGTGGATAATACTGGCTTACCATATACTGGGATGCTGGCAGAGAAGCTGCTTCAGGCTCCAGCAAGATTGCTTTTTAAGTTAATTGCTTCATCGTTGCCATTACAGAATCATGCACAGCAATTTCTGCCGTCATTTTCTGTTGGTTATTATTCCTAAAACCTTTTGTCACTTTAATAACTTTCACTTTGAAGCATACTTTAATGAGTTTGAAACACAAAGCGTATCTTTGCAAATCAGCAGTTACTGTCATTGAGAGTTAGTGGATGAGAGAGGCAGACTATTTATGCCAAAATTCCAGTGATCTGTGCTTTAAATCTTTGGTGTGATCACTTGTTAGTAGTACCTTACTCTGGTTTGAAGCAGTATTTTCCAGTGGTAAGTAGAATCTTGGGAAACAGTGAAAAGCAAATGTGCCTGACAAACCAGGATGAAAGATAACACAAGAAATGTCATAATAGTTTACAAGTGCATGGCTTAACGGAGGAAATTTTATCTGATACTGTTAACTGACAAAAAGGTATCTGAAGCCCTGATTCTGCAAAAGCCATGTAACCCTTCAATAGAAACGGGAAATATGGAATATGCCTGGATTTAGAAATACAAAATGTATTTTTTAATGTTTGAAATAAGTTGTAGTGTTTAGGTTCTCTATGCCTGTAAACACTTTTTATATGTGTCTTCAGAGACCTAAGTTCTGACAAAAGAACTTAGAGAAAAGGTTGAGGGAAAGAATGGGTTTGATCAGATGCTAAACTTTTCACATTAAATTCACATTTCACATTAAATTCTGCATTTCCTAGAAAGAAGTTTTGACATATATATGATAATAGATTCTATGCACATTTTCATAAGGTGTTCTCACACTGTAAAAAAAGTCCAGCAGCTAGATATGTCTTACAGGTAATGTTTTGTCATCAACTAAAGTGGATATGTATGATGAAACAAATTTGATGTCCATGCCTGATGTTACATTTACATCAATTCAATACCATTTCGTAAGTCCTTGAGAAGGAGCCATATGTAAAAAATTACCCATATGCAAAAAATTCACATATATGAATAAAAGAGTGCTGTTTAAAAATGCATATCCGCTCTGAATTATTACTCTACAATTTTGGGGTTTATGTTTGCCTCCAACTGAAAAAGGAGTTTATTCTACTGAATCAGATTTTTGAGGTTTACATATAGGATGAACCACAAGGCTGGTCTGCCAAACTTGTAAAATCAATTTGGTACTTGAATTTTCAGTAAGTTTTCACAAGTTGCCCACAACCAAAAAAAGATTACTTGCAAGTGAAATTATATGCCAGTATATGAAGTTATATGTTATATTCAAAAGAAACTTGGGTAATTCCATGTCTTGCCCTGGTTTCTGTAAATTGCAAGTGAATAGGACAGAATTAAGAATTTTTTCATCATAGACAATGTGGAACAGGATTGATGGTTCCTTCTCTCTCTTGTGGTATCCACACGTCTCAAGGAATTTACAAAATCAGAAACTTAACATTGTCAGTGAAAACAGTGAGATTAAAACAAAGTTTGTGAAGCACAAACCACAGGAGTGTGGCCCTCCTGAACACCTTCTGTCTAAAGACATATTTTAAATCAATGGATTTTGAACTGGTTCTTAGGCTGAATAAGGTCAAGATAAACAAGTATGGAATCAGCAAAGTGAAGTAAAAGAAGTTGTTGTGTGGTTAAGTAATTGTCCTGAGTGCTTAGGAGAAGTTACAGCCATGTGAGACCACAACTGGAAATGCTGGGAATACAGCAATCTGACAGGGTTTCCATACTTTCATACTTGCTGAGCTCAATAAAAGAAACAGGATTTCTTTTCTTAGTATTGTACATATTTTTGCAGCACAATATCAGTGTGGCCACATTTCTAAAAGCCACCCTAATCTGCTAATCCTTCCTTTCCAATGTTCTTAACTGTTCTAGTGGTTCAGGAACAGCCTTCCTTCTTTTTTTTTTTTTTTTTTTGGCTGTAAGATACACTGTGGGTATTCCTGCTGAATGAATGATTATTTCCAGCTGTGTTAATAAATCTTCTGAAAAGATGACAAGGAATTGTTAGGATGTTGTCTTTTAACTGGCCAAAAATCAATTTTGAATTTGAAAAGGAGGTGTCATATTGATTTCAGACATACGGCTTGCAAAGAACTAGCAAATATACTGTGGGAAACAAGTCTTTATGAGGAGTGGAGGAGGAGCAGAACTGAAACATTTCTGCTATTCAGATCTTCTTGAGGCTTTTTTCCTTTAAAAGGGCACTTCAAATGAAAATGCTTCCCTTTTTCAAAAAGAGGATGCCTTGATGCCATGCTTAGTTTTTAAACTCACCCTCGTCTCTTCCCCCACAGTGAAGCCACATGGTTTGAATTAAAGAAACAAAGTAAGAAGCAATAACTGTATTTTTAAAATGTTGCTCAGGAATTTGTCCATTAATGAGAATAACTAATGTAAAGAAAGAGCTTCACATAACAAAAAGGGCTCAAGTCCAAAACAGTTCCCTATTAATTTAAAAAATAAACTTACATAAACATCTGTTTACTATAGATAGTAATATTGGCTCTAGAGAACCAATATTTTAATGAGTTCCTGTGGTTTGGTTTTGTTTCAGGCAGTGTTTATCAAAACAGACTGTTTAGAGTAATTATTTAGTCCACAGGTATTTGTTTCTCCATCCAATGAACCTCCACAGTCTCCACTTTCAGATGTAAATTATAGATCTGAACTACAGATAGGAGTTAGCTCATCTAGCCATTCTGAGAACTGTTAGAATTTGTTCCAAAGAAAAAAATGGCTGCATTTGCAGTAATCTTTGTTTGGGTGAGGACAGCAAGGTATCTTACCAAGTGAAAATAGTTGTGCAAATGCAGTGGAGGGATTTGCAGGCAGGTAATGTCTTAGCATTACCTAAATGCACTCAATGGTAGCAAGATCAATATTTATCTGAACAGTTGTCTGGATCCCATGAGAAAATGGCTGTGGGTAAACCCCAAAAATCCTAAGAGAAGATATATCTCCTAGCAAGGGAAAATATTTCAGTGTTTAATTTAGCCTCGAGAGTATTGCATCAGAAAAACAAAGACTTGGGTATCAGAGTTAAAAATCTGTATCTTCAAAACTCCTGCAGTACTTCTGCACAACACAAAGAGGAGTTTCTGTGTGCCAACTTTCCAGCAGTGAAGTTCCCTTGGGAGTTAAGTGTATGTTTTGTGTACAGTCTGTTGCTACCTAGTGCAAGTAACTAAGCTACACTGAGATCTCTATTTTGAGTGAATATCTGCTGAACTCAGTGGTAAGCCTAGGTACATTTGGTATTCAAGGAATCTGGTTCATTGTACAGGACAATTTCCCCTTTAAACAATAGTTTGAAAAACTTGTATAAGTTCAAGTTCATGTTCTGTTCATGAGTTTTTGAACTCACCTCTATTATGGATGCTTAAATTAGCTACATAATGCTATAGGAAGAGGTAGTTTTAATCTTTTCTATTGCAAAATGGGACAGCTTTATGAAATAATTAGAGAAAGGCAGTCATGACTAGACCAGTTATCCAGATTGAGGGAGGAAAAGAAGACTTGGAATCTTCTGTCTACTCTTGTGAATACTGAACATTAAATATCCTACCAATAAGTGGGTTTCCCCAAACCCAGGTGAATGCTTAAATATCAAGACCAAAGGAGAGACTCGGTGTAAATATTCAGTGCAAAGAGCAAGACTTTCAATATGAGGACTCAAGAGAACCCCATTCCATGCTGAGGCTAAAGTTGACACCCCTTCTGCAGCTGTGCTGGCATCTCTTCCCTGTGAACTGAACGGCTTCCAGGGAATTTCTTGGTGTGCAACCTGCTCTCAGTCAAATGAAAATTTTAGTATGCATTTCAGTCAAACAATATATTGCTCCATAATCTGACAGTCAGAGCATCTACATGGGAAAACATAGATTTGCAGTCCTCTGTAAAGAGGCAAAAATGAAATATGGAGCTTCCATATACTGGTCCAAGCAGTGGAATATTGAGAATCGGAGGTCTTCTGATGGTAGTGCCTGCAACAACATGTGTGAAGAAGCACCGGCACAGGTGCCTAGTTTTCAGTCAGAGTTCATGTCTGTGAGTACAGGGGATGGCAGTGCTTGCCTGCAGGGAAGAGCCAAGTGTGTAACACCCAGCACGTCAAGGGGATGTGACTGGCAGCTGGTGAGACACCCAACCACCAGAACCTGTGACTGAGCCCCTCAGAGAACTCGGGCTGAAAGCATTCCTTGTTAGTTCAAGTACCTCTTTCCTTTAGCTGTTCTCCTTTCATGCAAGGATTAGGGCTGTGAAGTTAAATAGAAAGCCAGTCATTTAAGAGCCGGGTGTTGCAACACAAACACTATTTTGGGAAGCTGGTGCCTTTAATTTTTTTTATTTTATTTTATACAATTACTTACTAGAAGTCCTCTTAATATGAGGAGATCATGGGGTCAAACTTTTTAGCAGGGCCTGTTGCAATAGGACAAGGAATAACAGTTTTAAACTGAAAGGGGGTAGATTTATATTAGATATAAGGGAGAAAGTTTTTATGATGAAACACTGGCACATGTTGCTCAGAGAGGTGGCGGATGCACCACACCTAGAAATATTCAAGGTCAAGTTGGACAGAGCTCTGAGTAACCTGGTCTACTGGAAGATATACCTGCTCACTTTGGGGAGTTTGGACTACATGACTGTTAAATGTGCATTCCAACTGGAACCATTCTATGATTCTGTGATTCTAGGAATGAGAGAGAAGTGAGGAAGCAAGAAAGTGAAGAATCATGTGAAAAGGAAACACACGGGTAAGGCAGTAAGAAGGACCCAGAGAGAAAATGGAGGATGAAACTCAAGGACAAAAGAACCTTTAGTTCTGGATCAATTGCAGTGATGTCTGACTTGTCAGGGGCCAGGCTTTTCACTTCAGTCAGCCAGTAATATACACCACTCCTGTCAAATCATCTGCTGCAGTCATCTGCTGATAAAATGGTAGTGGAGGCAGTGGGGGGAGGGGAGACGGGAAGGTGCTATTTTTTGTCTGCATTTTCAGGTTTTTCAAGAAGTGGCAAAATTGCCTGAGGTATCAGATAACCCTCATGGCAGCTGTGCTTGGGGCACGCAGGGGTTCTACAAAAGTTCAAATGTGTTTTTCCAGACACTGCTGTTCAGACTACCTGAAGATGCAGTGAGGAGAGACTAATATTTAACGGGAAAAATGCAAAGAAACCAGAAGCATTTCACTGAAGGTAGGTAAATCTTTTCCTTCAGGGAGCCTCTATGCCCTTTTGCATGTGTTCTGCAAGGGAGCATTGCTAACTTGCCTTAGTTGCTGGAACAAATGTTTCCTTTTACATGTGCATCTCCAGTGATTTTTAGTTTGGCACATAGCTGTGCAAGCAGGACCTCCTGGAGTCTCTGTCACGGAGCTGACTCAGCTTACAAAGCTAGTAGTTCCTGGAGGCATTCTGCAAATTTCTTGACTCGTGCCCAGAAACACAAGTTCTGCAGGCAAGATCTGCCCTTCAGCAATCCTGTGCAACTGCTCTTGTCTGTAATTCTGCTGTCTTTTCCAACCACACCATCTCTGCAAGATTTTTCAGGTGTTTCTGCAGTTGCAACTTAGTTGTCAGCATTTCATCCACTTGCATGAATATTTTGTTGCTCTGCTGCTACTCTCTACCTTATCTGACCAACCAGTGGGTGCTAAGCTGGGTTTGATAAAAATGCAGAGCTGAAAGTGTAAATCCTGGTAAGGCAATCCAGTTATTAAAGATATGTCAAAGTGCAGTGTCTGATGTTATCAGAGGTTTTCCCTGAGTTCCCAGTCTTACATACATATTTCTGTGAGCTGGATATTAGTGGCAGCTTTCTGCATCTGTCAGATGCTAATTCAGACACAAAAAAGACATTGTATTTCCTGTCTTAAAGGCTGCAGGACACTAGCACCATTTCAGTGGGCTGCCTGTCCTGCTATGAAACTCAGTTGCCAGGAGGTAGGAGCAGGGTCATGATTCACTATGGACACAGTTCTGCCTCAGCAGAGAGTGCAAGGGCACGTGGAGTTGTCTTTGGACCTACTTGACTGACCCATGAGTGTGCACATCTCTACCACGCTGCAGCAAAAGGCAGGGCAAGAAGGTCTGAGTTCATCCCTGTATGACAAAGAGGAACTAAAGGTCATCATTGCCTTTAATAATAAGAGTGAACACCTGTCCAGTGTTTAACGGTAGCAGGCCCAGGATGCTTTTCATCTGCAATCTCAGACAACTTCAGAGAGGTAAGTGCTATTGCTTACTTACATTGCTATTCTGAGCATCGAGCTATCATGAGTAATAAAGCCCTTTCACAGACATATTTCACGCAGATCTTTGTTAAAGTCACTTCTCTCCCCGTGGCGTCAGTTTGAGATTTACATGCAAAGTACAAGAAGCAGGGGAGGCGGCTGCCTGTGTTGCTTACCAATCCAGTGCTGCCTCTGCACTTTGCAGTGGGTGGTTTGAGCTGCAGTCGTGCAGCTTACCCGTAATCACCACAATTTCCTGTTGCACTTATTTGAAAAGACAGTGTTCCTGAGGAAGTTATGAAGACGGCAAGTAAGTTGCTGCCCTAATTTCTGCGTGTTTGGTTAAGAAAGCTTTCTTAATTGTGCCAGTTAGGACTTATTTACAGTGCTTCTCAATCAGTGCTGTCTTTTGGAGGGATGAGAAAGCTTGTACTTCCAGAGAACATATGGGCAAACTTGTGTATTATTCAGTCCCCTCAGCATGTTGCTCAGAAACAGCTTCATAAGATTCAAGGCAGCTCTTTCTTTTACTGGTGCTGAAACTGTGTGGAAAGTACCTTAAATATTGACTTGAAAGATGCTGCTGCAGCTGGAATGTCAGATAAGAAAATGTAACTGTTAGTAAATCTACTGTATGTCTGTAAATGTCTCTTAAAGGCAGTAACTGAAAATGTAATTTCACATGTTCAAACCAGCACTATTTTTTTAAAGGACTGAATTATTTATGCCTTCAGACGGACCCTCCCGACAGTTGTGCAGTGTGTGCTAGAGATCTCCCTTGCAGTTCACAAAACAGGTTTCTCAAAAGGAAGGATATCTGTACCTTTTTGCTAACAGCCATGGCTTCCTGCCTTTGTTGGGGGAGATACAAGTTTGCTGTCTGCGTGATGAACAGATAACCTGTGCAGTGTTGCTACACAACTTGCAGCACAGATCCCAGGACTGGTTTGACTTTGCCTGCACTGACTGTCACGACAGCAATTGCCTTGCTGGTTACAGCTCCCATGAGTACAGAGGGCTGGATACAGCTCTTGAATCAGGGGATTAACCAGAGAGAATATTAGGCGCTATACTTTTTTTTCTGGGCACACAGGAAATGTTGTGGGAAAAGCTGGGTTGCTAGGCAGTTGTTTTGCTGGTAATGCAGGAACTAAGCCAAGGCAGAGCAAGCCATAGAGGGGCTGTTCTTTTCAGGCTGCTGAAGAGGCGAGAGCCTCAGCGTGTTCTGTGCACTTCGAGTTTTCCTCTGTGTCTGAACACTCTGTTTTCTACTCACCCCAAAAGTTTTAATTTCGTTATAGTGTCTCTGATCAATTTTCAAGTTCCAGTTTACTCAAGCAAAACTTCCACTGCTGCTTCTAGAAAAAGTGAGATTTAGAAAAAGAAAGCAAGCCATTAACTTGAAAAGTAGCAAATGCCAAAAAAAAAAAAAAAGAGAGTAAGAATTTAGTGTGTGAAATGAATAATAGAGAAAATACATTATTTAGCTGTATGCTCATCAATGACACTTTGGGTTTCTTTGCAGATTTCTTTAAAGATTCATTCCGCTTAAGGTTAAGCAAAGTAGAATACTCCCCTATACACTTACACTAACTCAAATCATCACTAACTGGATATGAAGTGGCATGTGAAGACCCAAGATGAACCCTGTAGTTTATGTGAAGAATTGCAAAATCCAGAAACTTATAATGGTAGCATTAGTAATAGGGACTAATTTCCATTTCTGAGATGAAGTAGAGAGAAATGTAAAGCCCTTGGGCATCACACTGTATTTCAGTGAACTGTGAGAGGCAATCTTAGGTACTTCAGCTGCAGAATTAGGAATACAATGCCAGACAGTGAGAAGCCAGAAAGCTGCTCTCCAGGAGAGTCACAGACACTATACCAACACTCTGATTCAGAGAAGAGAGAGGGTATTTTTCAATGCTGCTATTCATATCTTGCCTCCGCTGTCTCCTGTAAGTCTCCAAACAGCTTCATGTCAGAGAAACTACCATTAGATTTGGCACTCATGGGCATCACCACTGACAGTGCCAGCAGGGTCTCACGGTCAGATAAGTGTGGAGAACAGGATCTTGCATTCTGAGTCACCTTCCTGCTGCCTCGTGGCAATTTTTATTTTAAAGGATTATTGTAGCTTAGTGTTGGTGGTGCCAGCCCAAATCTCTGTCAGTGCCAAGCCTGGCAGTGGTGTGAATGGTTTGCCATGAATGCTCAGGAGGAGGATGAGTTTCATGCAAAGGGAAGCTCTCATTCCTGCTGCCTGTAATGCACAAGCTCTTTGGTGGCCTGAGAAACCAGAAGCTGGGTGTCATCTTTCACCATTACTATATGCACCTTCCTTCATTTGTGTTGATGTACTTCAGTCAGTATTTCCTAAGCAGTGTTTAGGAACATTGTGGCATCTTTTCTGGTCGTTTGTTAGTGTCAGTTTTTGCTGGCATAGCAGCTGAATATAAAACCTTATTTTCTTCACACAAGAATGCAATTTCTTTCTTAGTGCGCTTCATAAATAAGTCAATGTACAGAATTGTATTACAGAAGCCCTACCAAGTAATAAATAATGCATTTGGTTTACAACATGATTCTGTGCTTGTATCTCTGCCCAGTGCTCCTCTAATTCACAAAATGAGGTTTGTATCATAGGGTGTGTAAATTAAGATTAGATTCTTTGTTGACCTTTCATAGAACTCATATGTACTATGAACTAGATACTTTTGCAAAAGTTTATACAGAGTAATAATATACAAAGCAAAAACATTTATTTCTAATGTCTCTCTGAAATTTTAGTTCTGTGAGGCTTTTTTAATTTCACAGAAACACAGAATCACAGAATATGCTGAGTTGGAAGGGACCCACAAGGATCACTCAAGTCCAACCCTTAGCCCTGCACAGGACCATCCCCAACAGTCACACCATGTGCCTGAGAGTGTCATCCAAACACTTCTTCAACTCTGTCAGCCTTGATGCTGTGACCACTTCCCTGAGGCACCTGTTCCAGTGCCCAACCACCCTCTGGGTGAAGAACTGGTTTTGTTTTGAGTTAGTGAAATTTAGAGTTGGTAAGCCTCTTGACTCTGTCACATACAGAATCTGTTTTTAAACAACTTACAAAGGTGCTAGAGGAGCTCAGAGATTAGCTGTTCTGTGTCTGCTGAGTACTTCACCTCTATGAAAGCCATTCATACTATTTGTATGCTTCAGGAGATCAAATTGTTCTGTTGCAAAGGCAGGAATCTAGAGAGCAGCTTGAGAGAAATGTTTGTGCACTGAGTGCTTGTTTGGATTATCCAGGTACTGAGATAAGTGGAGACGTGAGCCAAAACCAAAAACAAATAAGTGCATTATCCTTTCTTTTCAAAAACTTCTACTGCATCTTCTACATGTGCATTAATATGCTCAAGCTAAATAGAAAATTGACCTGAAATATTCCAGCTACTATTGATGGTATCATGAGCAATTCTTCCCTAAAACTTGCTTGCCCCTTTTTTACCTCAGTGACAAAAGTTCCAGCAAATCTCCTGTTGCTTCATAGCAGCATGAGCAGTGAAGGTAAATCAAGGTATTAGTAGAAGATGTCACATATGACAAAATTGGACCGTGAGAAGCTGGTGAACCACAAACTTATGGCACAAGCCCAGAACAAAGTGCAGAGGGATATCTACAGATCCTGAAAAGTTCTGCCTAGAATATGCTATGAAAGTGGTTCAGGTACCCTTGATATTAGGAGATATCTTGGCCTCTGAAAAGGCAGAGGCAGGGAACACTGGGAAGGGGCATGCACACTGTGAGTGGGAAAACTACCAAAACTTCAAAGAAAGTGAAAGAACTGCAGAATTATCTTCAGATTTTTCAAACTGAGGGGTATTTAGAATAATAAGGACTAGGAAGGAAGCACTGCGTGTCAGACTCTAGGTAATCAGTGCTGCACATCTGATAATCTCAGGAAAAGGCACTCTAAAGACAAGATGATATTCAAAATATAGAAGTCTACAAGCAGGATGATGATGAGGATTGCACTGTAGCAGAGGAAGTTAAGAGTGTCATCCAGAAATCAGTGAAAAAAAGGTACAAAGAAGGGATGGCTCTGAGCAAGATGATCCAGAGGAGGAGGAGCTGGTCTGTTTAGGAAGTCACATGTAGTCACATGTGGAAAGAAAAAAAAAATCTTAAATAAAGAATGAGGAAAGTCAATTCTGCTGTTAGTGCCTACGAAAGGTGAGCTGCTAAGCTGCACAGGTCACCAGAGATGGCTGATCAGTGAAATTAGGCCCTTTTCAAAAAATTCACAGCAGAGAGGAGCGTGTCTGAGAACAGACCACTTCTCAATGTCTGGAACTGATGAGACTTGACAGCTGTTAGGTCTGCCTTAATAAAGCATTTTGTGATTCACAAAGTACCACTGTGGAATCACTGAAGGCAGGTAAAGGTGGCTCCCAAAAGCTCCCCAGGTGTGGTAAGATCAGTGGGCTTGACAAACAGCACAGGCTAAGCAACTGGTTCAAGGTGAAATCTGGCAGCATGCAGGACATCTGTTATCTCCCAGTGCTTTCCCAGCCTTCCTGGAGAAACTCAGTAATGGAATTAAAATGCCATAAAGGGTCACAACAAGAAGGTTTGTTTTGAAGAGTAAATGCAACAGCTTCTGCAAACTGGTGATTTACTTGAACTGCTGGTCAGTGTGTAGAAGGCCTGGCAAAAACATTGCCCTTCTATAACAGAGAGATGAGAATTACATGGATAGTAACAAGGCAGTGGTGTGGCTGATGTGCATCATTTTATGTACAAAGGCATCTTGATCACAGAGGATAGCAATTGTTTAAGAAAACCATGAGGGATTGTGCAGCAGAGGTGCTTTTGGCCTATGCAAGGTCTCTACAGAGGGAGAGATTAACAAATTTCAATCCGTGTTTCACAAGTCCCTGGAAATTCATGGATTAAACCCATGCAAGACCATGTGAAAAAGTGAACCTTACATTTGTGAGTAGTGTCGAGCAAGCAGAGAAGAAGAATTAACAAAAAGGCAGAAAAAGTGGGTACATATGACAATTTAGTTACACGTATAGATGACTGGACCAGATCTGTTTATTCTCACAACTCTCCCTGGCCCTGTAACTAAAGTTGCTCTAATAATACAACTGTAGCATTTGCCTTTAATTCAAAAATGTTGCTACCAAAGCTTTTAAAGAAAAGCTATTTTCCAAAATGCATCATCAGTACCTAAGTGGGGCTGGACTATACAGTGCCTTCATCATCTTTCAAGTCACTTCAGGCATTGGTCTTGCCTCTGTCTCTTCAACAGTCTGCCAGGAGACAAAGGATCTTGCCCAAAGATTATTGCATCTACTGCTGACTCTGATGGAAATACAATAGCATTATCTTTACAATACTGCTGAGCTGTGTGGCAGGATAGCATTTGTTAAAATACTCGTCTGCCTTATTTAATTAATCTGTATCACTTAGTGTCATCATAGTTTTAATTTTTCCATCTGCTTGCCATTAGATGTATGGGCAACAGCACAGTATCCCTTCTAAATGAATTCCTTGGAATAGTTTGTGCAGTGATGTCTTGGGAGGGACAAGGACACAGGGTGTTGAAATCTTGTTAGTCCTTATATAAGCTGAAGTCCTTTCTGAGATGTTCTTAAAAGCAATAAAATGTCCATAAAGTAGATTGATAGGAGGAGCACACACTGTGATGAAATGCACAGGGGAGAAAAAGTTGTGCAGTGAAGATCTCAGTAAAGTGGTAAGAATTAAGTAGATGTTGCTACCTTCCTTTTAAGCTTCTCACCTTTATAACCTCCTCTTCAAGCAGAGGTGTAGTTCATCCATCACCATCTACATGCAGAGCTGCTTGCTGGTTGTCTGTGCTGTAACATCCTTTCCAAATGCTGATGACGCATTTCTGTTCTCACTTCCTTCTCTGCACACACACGTATGTTACACAAGCACTACACAGTCATATTCTGGTGAATCCTCTGAGAAAAAACACAATAGGAGCTACCCAAGGGAAGGGATGAAGTAAATGACTCTGAGGACTGGAGCCTAAAATTCTAAATAACAGTAAGAATTAAAAATCTGATGCTATAGGGAAGTAAAGACATTTTAGAAAATGAAAAACTGAGCCTTAATTTCTGACTGTGGTTTTCAAAACCATCATAGTTTTCTTCCCCCCACTCCTCCTAGCACATTAACATGTCCTTCCCTCAAAACAGCAAATTGTGATGACTACAGCACTGAGAAAGAGCCAAAGGATTTACTAATATACATTCTATGCTTAACAGTGGTGGCTACATCATACAGAAAAAATGCATGGGATTTTTTTCCCAATTTTTATGGCAATAACCAACAGAGGTCAAGGCATTTCCTAAAGATTTATTGGCTGTTTGGAGTTAATATCCCTCACCTTACTTATAGACCACCATTTGGTCCCACCCAGCCATTAATATGCAGGAAACACTTTGCACCACAGTCACCATTTCCTATGTAACAGCGGCACAAATCAGTAGAAATGGTGTTTGGAAAGTGGGTAAAAGTGCTACGCTGTACATAAAATGCATGTCATGTGCAAGAATAAGGGCAGGAAACAAAAGCTTTATGTGCGTGGGTCTGGCCTGATTCTTGTGTGACACACCACTGTCCTTCTCCTGGTCAGGGAAGCAGGCTCACCTTCTCTGACCCCCTTTTACACAGTCACCTCCTCACTCACAGTCAAGTTCCAGCAGGAAACACTGCCTGACACAGCAGCACCTCAAGACATTACGGTGTAGACAAGAGGTCTGTGCTGTCACCATTGACTTTCGCTACATTTTCACCCCTCTCAGGTATCAGATGTTATAATAAGTTAGCTAAGTGTGTCATCACTGATGAGTGACGTTTCTTCCTGCTTGCAGTTTGTTCAGTCAAAATTAAGAACGAAATCTCTCCCTTGTCTCTGAAAAGTTACAGGCAGAGAATAAGTGCAGTGTAAGGAAGATGGTCTCAGGCAAAGCACAGATGGAGTCTGACAGAGGAGAGCCATGGAAACTACATAAATAAAGGCAGAATTGTTTATAAATATTTCCCTTCTTTGGGTGTGGGTGCGAGCAATTGCATTATTTGAAGACTCTTTTCTCTCGCAGGATTTTTTTCATACCCGCCACTGCAGTATGTTCCTAGGGAAGTGTGTGGCAGTGGACATGATGTCTGGCAGGGCTGCAAAAGCCCCTCAGGTAACACAGCCCAGTGACAGAGCCCTGAACTCGACCTGCGGTGGGAGCCTGGGTGTGGGGCAGGGCTTGGCTGTGCCGAGTCTGCTCTGCAGAGCACCAAAGCCAGGCAGCTTCGACAGCCCCACCACTAACGTGACTTAGAGGCTGCCAGCAACCAAAATAGCCCTCATAATGTCACCAGCTGACTTTGTAACCAGTCCTGTCCTATCAGGCAGGTGGCTGCAATTGGAGAATTCAGCACATAATTCAAAGCTGGCGTGATGAGGAGAGTGTTAGTTTCACATAATAGAATTTGGTTTTATTGTCATTTACAAAACAGAGCATTATAAAAGGTTAGCACAAAACCTCTCCTAAAAGAACTCTTGTTTCCAGGCCAAGAGGTGTCTTTACCCCTGCAAGAGGATTTGATCGTGTAAAAGCACATCTTTCCATCTTTTTTAAACTGTCTCATACCTTTCAAAATGATGCTGTCTATGCTCATTAATTCAGCTTTCCAAAGCTCCTAGGGGCAAAGCTGAGGGGTAGCACGATGGAGGGGAGCAGAGGGGGCCACCAGTGCAGAGGTCCCCCAGCAAGAAAAGCTTCTCCTCTGAGCAAACACCCATGCAAGGCAGATGGTGAAAAGGTGAAGGCAGGATCCCAGAAGACAACATAAAAACAGAGCAAGGAGGAAGCTGAGAAAAGAATGTGATTAACCAGAGAGAGAATGGGGAAATAACAGCCAGGCTTGTGAGAGATACCAATCAGAAAAAATATGAGCAAAGAGTCTCAAAAAACATCATAAGATAAGGGCCCAAGTGACAGAACTGCTGGTATGTGTCTGAATGTTTCTATCTGTTATTTCTTACAGTTATGAATAGATATTTCTAAGACATAGTAGTATGATTTTGCTATACTATTATTTAAAAGGCTTTAATTCAGTTCTTCTGGACAAAATCCAAATAAGATTAGTAATGTGTATTTAAATCCTTTGTTTTGGAAATTATCTTACACATGTGAAAGAAACACATCTCTGGTGAAGAGCATTGCTAGGGATGGTGAGGATGAGTAACCCTGCACTGGTATTCCTGCTGGCAGTACTCTGCAGGCCCCAGCCAAGAGACTGAGATTATATAGACACTGGGTGACAAAAAGATTCTGCTTTGGAAAACTTGCAGGGCTTTTCTTCTCCTTTTATTCCCCATTTTTAAGCCTGGGAAGCAGATCAGATGTCATAAGGGACACACTTACTGCATTAGGACTCGTGGGCTGGACTGGCATCAGGAGAGGCACTCATCTCAGGCTAGAGACAAGGGGTACTGGATGCAAGGGATGTGTAACACCCCCCTGAGGTTCTGTGACTCAGCATGGGGCACCTGCCTCATCCTTCTCCCATGGGGCCAGGAACCAGTGAGATTCTGTGACTCTGGCCTGGAGAGATGTGAAAAATTGCATATTGTGAGTTAGAATCTGGCAGAAAATAGTATTCTGAAACCTTTGTACAGCGTGCTCTAACATGGCAACGTTTTCCAGGACTGTCCTGGTTGGATGCTCTATCTTCATCTCCAGCCAAGACGAGTGTCCACTCCTTGGATTTAACTGATCATTTCCTGGACTTTCACATCAATTACATCAGGAGGAAAAGGCATTTGACAAGCTTTAAATCAAAGATAATTAAACTCACTAAACTGGAAATTATTTTATTTGTCTGTGATGATCATGGGGCAGTTCAGGGGAAAGTCAGGAAGCATGCAGGAAACAGGCTGCTCTGCTGATCCATGCTGGGGTGATCACTGGGCTGAAATAAGCCCTGAAGAAGTGGGGAAGTGAGTGACCAAACCAGGAAGCAGGGCTGAACACCTGGGTCATGGGGCAGGACACTGAGCTTTGGTGAAGGGGAAAGCAGATGGAGAAACTGGGTTGGAAGAGCTGAGTGCAGGTCCTCATGTGGATTACTGGAGTATAGGTCCCTCATCTCCTGTTCCCACCTTAACCCATTAGTGCTTTGGGTTTTATTTTCGCTGCAGCACAAAAGGAAACGTTTTGCACCCACTCATATGGTTTCTAATTTAGGTTGTACATTGATGCATTGAAGAAATAAGTGGATAATTAGCCAAGATGGTTCCCTAGCTACTTTGTACTGTATTCTTTATGGGTGTTGTTAGTATACAATAACTATGACAGTAAGCTACTCTGCTTTCACAGTGACCATGCAAAAGCCTAGTGCAACCCAGCCTGTGGGCTGCAAGTTCACACTCTAGATACTGCACGCTAATTTACACACCACAGACAGACCCCAACTTAAAGCAGCATCACTTGTCTGCACAGATGAAGTTTGTTTGCTTGTGCTTGTAGTTCCTATATGGTCAGGCATCACCTGCAGTTGGTACCTCTAAGTGGTTTTGCAGTAGAAGCAGAAAAATAATAATAACTAATTGAAATGGAATCAATTTCCAGTGGTGGACTTGGCAGTGTTACAGTTGTACTAGATTATCTTAACGGTCTTTTCCAACCCAAATGATTCTGTGATTCTGAATTGGTCATGTTATTGTGAACATCTTGTCCAATGAGGTTTGTCAGCAGTTGAAACACACAAAGGTCAAGTGTCAAGTCTTTCTTAACTCACATGCAGGTGAAATGCAGTTCTTCCCCCATTGTTCAAGCAATATGTTGTGTTTTGGCTGGACGAATATGTCAGTTATGTTTCCTAAGCTCTTCTTGCTTCTTGTGTGTCAGGGAGCTTTTGACTCACACTGCCAGGACTTGGGGAAGTAACTGTGAAGCCAAGTCATAAGTTGGGAGGCCTCTTTCTTCAGTCTATTCTCTGTTTGGCCCAAGCTCTTGTATTTGGAGGACTTGCAGAGCTATTGCAAGAGCCAAGAAAGCTGGAGACAACCAGCCCCTCTTTCCTCAAGCTTATGGAGACCCATCACTTAGAGGCACTGTTCAGTGAGAGCAGTTTTAGTGGGATAAAAAAGCACCCCAAACAGTTCCCTGTATTGGACATGGAAGGGAGATAAAGATTAACTTGTTGGAATTAATCAAAGCTGTAAAGGCAGAGATAATTAACTCTGTGTTTAATTAGGAGATCATATCTGTGAAAAGGGTTGTTTCACATGTTAATAGTTTCCTGCGATGTATAAATGCCAAGACCAAATTAAATAGTTTAGTAAAAGCAAATGCGAAGGTAAAGGGGTAAAAACACAGTGTGGAATGCACATGGGCTTATGTTATCAGGGATTTATTTTGCCATGGAAAAAGACTGAAAGGGTTTGAATATGATTATCCAAGGCTGATAAGTGACACTTAACCACACTATGATTAATTAATTGCCACATTTTGAGATTAATTTTAAAAGGCAATTTATTTCATTATAGCCTTACAATAATAAAAATATTTTTTATTGAAGAATCAACTATTTTTAAAAGAACACTACTTCTAAATAATGCTATCTCTGTAGCAGCTCAACAGACAAGGTCAGGCCTCCATAGGGTATCATTGCAATGTGACATCAGAGAAATGGATCTTTCCATAGGATACTTTTGTAAATTAAGATGACACCTTTCACACAGTAGCTGCTGGTGAAGCCAACACAAACAATTTGCAATCTGAACGAAGCTCTTCTTTCTTGTTACAAGACAAAGTTATCTACGAGAATAAAGATGCTGTAGCACTTACCTTATCTAATCTATCACTCTGTCCTTCTAACTCTCCTTGTCTGTATTGGCAACCACTGGAGAGAAAGGACCTGCAGCTACCACTGTCCTTAACAGTGTATCTGCCTTGTCTCTGCTCCTGATACATATGCAGATTTATCTTATTGTCTGCCCATCCTTATTTTTATCACCATTGAAAAAGTATCTGTATTTGGCCTAGTCCTTTTCCATGGTCTGCTGAGTTTGCTGTGTGAGCTTTAGCATGTAACTTCACAGCAGGGTCTTCAAATGAGAAGCACTATTTTTTAGATCTTTGTTTTGATTTGTCTATGGTTTTAAATATATTAGATATGAAAGCAGTGTATCACAACTACAGGTATTTTCCCCAGTTGATAATGTGAGATACATTGCACAAAAGCAGTTTTGACTATCTGTAGATTAACAGGAAGCCTAATCTTTGCAAGAGAAGGTCTAAAAGGTGGCTCATTCCTCACCTGTGTACTGTGAGTCACAGTCCTTTAGGGTGGAAAAAGTATCATGAGGCCAGGAGGGATCTTTGGGGAAGGGCCTTGGTTGCACTACATGGAAGAGACACATTGAGGTGGTATCTGCACTGTGGGACATGAGGTGAGCCTGCCAGCTCCGTGCCAAGGTTCAACCTGGGCACCTGCCAATACCCTGCGCTGTCCCTCGTGTGCCCTGGGTCCTCCCACCAGCAGGCATGGGGGTGGTTACACCATATTCCCAGAGGGAGAAGTGGGACTGAAATGTGTGTTAGTCTTCCTGCCCATTCATAGATTAATTGATTGATCTGTTCCTACTCACTCATTCCCTTCCTCAAGACAGAGCTGCGTGCCAGCTCACTGAAAGCAGGTCCAGCCTTTAGTCTCACTCAGTAGAATAAAAAATAGTGACACATGAGATTTTAAGGTCAGTTTCTGGCTTTTTATGAAATAATACTGAAATTCACAGATGTTAAACGTGCTTTCTGATGAGGGTGAATCTTTGCTTAACTTCTTCCAAACATGTGAGTGTCAGTCTGCCTGTGGTGAACACACAGTTTCATGTTCTGTGACTCTGTAAATGCAATATAGGTAATGGTAAGGTTTTAATACAGTTGTATAAAGTCCTGCAAAATGTTTTTTGGGGGGAACCTGAAGTAGCACTTTATTAGAAAAGAGTGAGTTTGTAGATGATGACAGTAAATATATATCATCCCACTCTATCATGATTCATATCCAGCCAATGTATGTGCAAATGTGAATGTGAGTATGTTAAATTCACATTTTCAAATTTTGAGTTTTCCCAATGTGAAAAGAAAACAAGGATCAATACAATAATCACCTACACAAGAACACAAGATTGTGAGTCAGAGCCATAAAATGTAACCCTTTTTTTTTAAGATGGAAAAATGTTTTCATTAATTAAATACAGTTAATGTTTGGTTGGAAGAGCCCCATTGATGTTATACTGATGAGTCAAGCTTGATCAGTAGCATGAATGGAAGTGTAACTCAGGGAGTCATTCCTTTTCCTTGTAGCCAAAAGGACTTCCCAAGTGCAAAATATATTCCATGCAGATTGGAAGTTGCTACTGATAACTGGCCAGGGAGAAAAGAAGAGAGTCAGAATGTACAGTATGTATTTACATATACAAATCAATGATCTGTTTGGTGTCCACTCTTTATATTCCTGTTGCAAACCCTGTGCTGTGCAACCTCTGTTTGAACGCACCACACGAGTGCAATTACACTGACACTGCAGAACTTCACATCAGAACTGCTCCCAGTTGTGAATGAGCTGTGCAGGTGTGGTGTCAAAAACATGCCAGGTTTCAGGGGCCATCTATCCTCTTAGGAATATTGTGTTGGGCTCCAACATCACCAAGTGAAGATATGAGATGGATGCATTGCTCCATGACAGAGACTACAGAGAGTACTTTCATAGGGAAAACATTTGGGGTAGTGCAAAGCAATAAAATTCCAGAGGTAGTATGTGTAGTATTTTCTCAGGTACATGTCAAGGGCTTGATCTTTATTTATGGTTTGGGGTCTGTCTTACTCCATTCTTACTTTTTTACTGCAAATAGACAGATACTCCCCTGGACTAGGCTGTTACTCCCCAGGTCAGCATGCTCACTCTGCCTGAGACTGTGGCAAGAATGTAGACTAGTTTCCTGAGAAGTGCTAGAAACTGTATTGTTTGGGACATTTGAGAGGATGCTGAAGAAAATAAAGTTAAATCAAGAAAAAATCATTATATTTTGCAGTAGTTGAACTATGTCACCAATTAAGTTGCTTCTAGATGTACCTTTCATGTTTATTTGAGCCAGAGAACAGAATCAGAAACAAAGATAATATTGTAGAACTTTCAAAATAGGAAATATCTTTTTTATTTCTGTCAGTATTAAAGAAGACTGAAGAAGGAGAAACTGCAATTGTTGTCATCATTGTTTTTTAACTGAAGCAATACTGTGTCTAGCAAGACACTTATATAACACTGTCTAAAATGTCTTTGTGCTCAGAAAAGGTCATAAGTAAATGACTTTGAAACTTAATCAGTGGAAGGATGGGACAATTTCTGAATTTCATTATAAATCTAGTTTAAATCCAGTGAGGTCAGCAGAGTTACTTGGGATTTACAGTAAAGTAAGTGTGCCCAGAATATGGCTACATGAGTTTAACCGCTTGGTTCCACTGTGCAAATATTATACACTTGTTTGCAACTTGCACAGAATAATTTGAAAGAAAAGACTCAGTATGAAAAACCATAAAATACTAGCTGTAGGAAAAAATGTGAGAAGTTTAATATTGTTTAATAAACAAAATGGTTTTTAGTGCTTCCACAACAGTCTATAAAACCAGTGAATGCTTCATGTAAGGATTACAGTGAAAGGTTTAGCATGTAGGACATTTTAGAATAGGATGTAAGAGTACAGCCTTGCTGTCTTTGTGGCTATCTTCTTGCGCCATTATATATTGTTGTGATCTGTAGGGAAAGACATAAATCCTTTCAAGAAGGAGCAACTCTCCACAAGAGCCTTTTTGTTAAATTTCTTTTGGGTTTGGATCCCTGGGTTTGTTGGCTTTGTTTTTTTGGCAATGAGATAACAGAGAGCACTTTCACCACCTCATGTCACACAGGAAAACCAGCAGGGCCCTTTGCTTCAGTATATAAATGTGCTGCTGGTGATGCTGGGGAAGCAAAGACAGCAGGAGGAGATGACTTTTAGCACAAGTGGTCTGTCTGTTTTCTGAAGCTGCTGAGAACGAAATTTGATTTGAAGCAATAAAACAAATCCTGCACTTGTGTATAAGTTTATGAAGAATACAGAAAAAGGTAAGAGCTGAATAGAGAATAAAAATCACAGAATCATAAAACAGAAATCACCTTTGGATTACCAAGACTTATATGCAGATCTGCATCAAAACTTTCACCAAAAGATTTAGATCTTAAGCCTGATTTTTTTTTTTTCAGTACAAAGAGGAAAGATGTAAAATAGAGAACAGGGAAAAGAAATGCCCCTTTCCTGGGATTGTTGCGTGGCTTTTTCTAGATGGGACCTACAGAGGCTTACCACTGCTGAGCAGGCTGCAGCTCCTGCCTGCTGCTGCAGCCAGTGCACTTCCTGCACTGGGGCACCTTATTGACTCATGTACAAAAAGTGCTCCAAATCTGGCCCTGGAAGTAAAAAAATAAAATAACAGGAAGGCTTTTTTCAGTGCTCTTATTCTGAGGGATGCTTTAGGCTGTGCAAAATTCAAAGGGGTGGGTTTTCCTGTTTCTCTTCTAATGATGAACTCTACAGTGTGCAAACATGGGAGGTGCACGTATTTGTGGTCATTTTTCCTGCAGAAGCATCATGGAACAGACGGATAAAATGATAAAGGTAATTAATTTAGGAGTGTTATTTAAATGTAAAGAGTTGAACAACACAAGTGACTGTTAAATTGATTGCCAAACACAACAGCTTTTGTGCATGCTCTAGAAAAATAATCATAAATGTGTTTTTGTAAAATCTCTTTTGTTTGCGTGTTTTGTTATCTTGATATAAATAAAAAAATAAAATGCTCTTCCTCTTGGGAGAATTTAGTGTGACAATCACTTTTTGAGCCAGACCAGTTTGGAAGACAAGGTGCAGCTGTGCTGTCTCAGGAGGAAAGAACACTGTTCCCAGGCATTTCCTGACCTGGGAGGAGTCTTCTGCTCTGCAGCTTGTACCTCTTCTGGCTGTTCACCTTGCTGTGTTGCAGTGGCTCTCTGCCAGGCAGCAGGAGCAGTGCCAGTGTGCTTCCTGGCAGGCAACTCTCCCCCTGAGAGATGAGCCTGCAGAGGCAACTGCAGGGAAGTTTTGGGGTCAGGGACTTTGCCAGGCAAGCCCCTGATGTCTCAGGCTTCCCAGGACCCTGCACAGCTCAGGAAATGGGTTATCTGTTAGGACACCCAGGGATCCACCTATCTCAGCTAAGAACAAGGCCACATCTAAACTGGTCCTGATTTATTCCCCCCAGGAAAAAAAAAATTAAAAATGTCATCCTGCTGATGTTAGGCATCAATAAGGGCACTAATAATAGCAGTCTAGGATTGGGGGTGGAACACTGACACCTCCCTTCTCAAAGATCAGTCTAGTCCTCCTATGCAAGCAACACTTTCTATCAGTTACTTGATAACCCGTCATTATGAATTATCCAGTGATTTGTTGATTTGGCATGTATGCAGTGATTCTTCTGGTAAAGCAAGCCAAGAGAATTTATTTTTGACAACATGTTTCTGAATAAGTAGAGATGAAGTGTCATTAGAGATGTATTCAGATTGTTAAATGGGCAGATACATTTTAAAAAATCTTATTTTACTAGGCTTAATACTGGCACTACTCATGAAGCTTGCAGAAAACAGTTTATATTTCCTGTAAGTGCCTGAGAGATTTGTTGATAGTGATTCTTTGTTTTAATTACAAGAATGTCAGTCTACATATTATATGAAATTACTGGAAACAAAATAAAGCATAAGAACATCAGACACTTGGGTCTTGTCTGCACGTTTTGGTGGCAGGACTGGATACAGTGTGAAGAACATGAACAGAGCAGCTGGTTTCCATCAAATGGCATCATGATGGCATAAAGGAAGGTAAACTGGGCCCTGCTGGCTCTGTTGTTTATGCTCTGCAGATCAGCTGATGTAATTTTCTCTGATAGATCTCTCTGCCTCTCTGTAGTGTCCTGGGGAGCTGCACTGCAGTTGCCCATTCATGCTGCACTTGATGAATAGCTAAGTAAACAAAACTGCACCATGCAAAAAGGCAGTAGTAGCTTCCCATTAATATTCCCATATGTCCTTTTGGTGAGTTCTAGGGGTAAAATCATCAAGTTTGGAATCTGTTATCTATTAAGTAGTTGTTACTTTACAGACATGGCAATGTTGATGTCTTGTGATAGCACGGGCTTTGCAAAATAATGCCGTCTGTCTGCTGGAAATCAGGCAAAGATTATTTACGTCTCTATACACCAGTGTCAAGGGCAACATCTTTTGTTCAGTGACCTGTAACCTGATTTGTAAATGCATTTGTCTTGCTTTATGTTCATGTGCATTCTTTGTGGGTTTTTTACTTTGTTTTGTTTGCTTGTTTTTATTTGTTAGCACAAATGTAAACATGCTTCATAAAGCAAGCACCTTGATTAGATTTGGACTTGCGTAAATACTTTACCTATCCTAAATTACTCCTTTGAGACAACAGCATTTTCTTTCTTGTCCAGTATAAAAACTTGCCAAGTGTCTCACACTCTGTTGTTCTGGTGCCAAGTTGCTACAGTTTTAACTCTCCCACAAAAACATTTGTGTGCAAAAGTTTTGTATATGTTTTAAAACTGCATCGTGTGGTAAACATACTGTGCAGTGACTCATGGAATCTATTTAGCAAAAATGTGTGAAAAAATGTAAATATTAATCAATTATATTTCATTTAAGAGTCAAAGCCATACCTCATCATGATTTACCAGAAAAATTTTGTCTGACAAGAAGCCCATATGTAATGATAAACTATAATAATGACATAAAGGAAAGAGAGAAACTTTTCTTCTTTCTTAAAATAAAAGTAACAATTACCGAAAGTCACATCTTTGATAGCTTCTAGTAAAGTTCAGTCCTCTTTAAGAACTGCAAAAAATTTTCACAAAATCCCTCCCTCTCCTTTTCAGATTTCTCAAAACCCTACAGGAAACAAGTTTTTGATGTGTTGTTGGATCATTTTTCTATAGCCAAATACTTACCTTTTGTTTAGAATCTGCAAACAACTAAAATGTGAATTCTTTTTTAATCTATGTTGCCAGCATGTATAAAGTTAAATACAGATGGTATAACTAACATTTATAATGGACAGTACTGCAAGAAGAGCAAAACTTTGAGTGTCACCTTGACTGGCTGGTTATATTCTCTGTTTTTCAATATGAATAAAATGAGAAAATAAAGGGCATGCTCAACATGTCTTTTAGGCAGCAGCTTTCAGTCTAATTGCATGAAGAATGATATGCAAAAGAATATTACGCAACACATGAGTCATAAGAGCATCATCCTCAATGCATTGCTAAGGGCAGGGGGATTACAACAACCATCTTGTGCCCTGTCCAAGCTCTTTATTTGGTCTTTGGCTTGAACCATACAAATACTAGATTAGACATCCATGGTATTACATGCTTTTGTGAGTAATCCACATTAGTTTTAAAGTAGTTATGTTCTATGCCTTAGTCATGTTCTGTACACCCTCAGATTGTTACCTACAAAGCCACTGCAAGGAAAAGAGCTGTGGATCTCTATGCACTTGTCAGATGTGGAGGGAGTCTGCGGTGGGAAGAGTTTGGAGCTGGCTCTGGTCCCCTTGCAGTGCCAGTTTGTGCACACAGTGACCAGACATACACAAAGCATTTGGGATGTGACCCGGTCTGTGAATTACTTTTTGAAAGGTTGCATGGTGGGAATTGTCTTCAGCTGAGAAACAGTTTGCTGTCTGTACAGAGGACACAGCTCAAGATGGACAGAAAATCATATTCTGCCGAAGTCTGCAAGTGATATAAACCCTGGTAAAATAGTAAGTGAATGCGAAGCCTTAGAGCTGTACCTGCACAAAGAGCCTGTGTTGGCTCCTTGGAATCCAGTCAGACACAGACCATGGGCACCATTCTCAAAATAAAGGTTATAAAAAAATGGGAAACTGCTGGTCCAAATGACACTTTACTTTCCAGATTGTTGATTATATCTTCTTTCTGCAGGCTATAAAGCTGCATCTAATTACAAATTGCTCAGAGCAATTAGATTTTTCCATACAACCTGAAAACAAACATGCCAATTTACTCTCCTATGTGGAAAACTGCACATATCCCAAATAAACCCCAGCTGGGTTGCTGGAACTCTGCTGTCAGGAAGGTTTTCATTGGTGTGCACTGAAAATCTGGAGCCTGTCGTGCTCAGTGCCCATACTCTGTTTTATAGCAGGATTTTTCTTCAGCCAGAGCTGGGAACATGGACATTCACCCAGCGTGGTTCCTCTGTGCTGAATTCCTCTACGTTGAATGACTAACAAGAGACCAAGGAACACTGTGAAGATATCTTTTCATTGCTAATGCTCAGATTTTCCATTCATTGCCAAGACACAGCATCCATTTCCAGCATTAAATGTCATGCACACAATAGCTCTGCTGTCGGTGTGAAAACCTAGCTTAACTAGAGGAGGAGGCATAAAAGATCAGAGCACATCCTCTGTGTGCAAAACTGTACAGCTCAAAGTATTTCTCAGATTCACAATTTCAAATAGATTGATTAGACAGGGTTGTGTCCTAAGGCTTCATTGTCTGCCTGCATCAAATGTTACCTTTTTTTAACTTGAGTCATCTTTGCACGTCGAGGCACTAAGACAGATACGGTTCGTTCTTGGCCAAAAGAAGGCAGGATTTGAAGGAGGTTTTGCAGATTACTGACCTGACTACACGTGGTCAGCTGTGTGAACAGGGGTTGGGTGAATGTTAAGGGATACTGGGGCTGCTTGGTCTTACCCAGCTTGGAGCAGACAGTGTTCCAGGAGTCACCTTTAAGCAAGCAGGAGATATGAGGGACAGCAAGAGAAGATGGTATAGGAGAAAGCAAAGCAGAGCCATAGAAGTCTCAGTGTAAGGCAGTGTTAAAAGCAAATTCTGGGGAATGTGTTTGAGGTCAGTCACTGAACCAGGAACAAGACCCAAATCAAAATCTGAATCATCCTTGTAGTTTGACCTTCACTGTGTAGCCTGCAAATTGATTTCCAAGTGGTGTAATTCCTCAGTGCAGCAGCGTTTAATGTGTATGAGAATATTTCTCCAGCTTTATATAGTAAAAGACAGATAAAATCTGATTTGAAAATAATATAGCATGCAACGAATAAATTATATGCTCTGGCATTTGGTGGTGTTTGTGAGATATAAGTCTATTTCTAGAACAGTGTAGGCTTAAATAGCCAAGTTGTGTTTATAGGAGATGGGCTGCTGCATTCCTTTTCAGTTTGCTAATATGTACTAGTCTGCTGAAGTAAACCAGCCCTGCACTGAATAAATACGTGGGACTCTGTTCATCCATGGGATGATGTGAACAAACCATCATACCTTCACTGGAAATCTATATATCATCTCTTAAATTATGAAAAACAAATCAAACAATTTAAACTAATTGACTGTGCTAATTGGATACATTCTCAGCATGTATGCTTTAGTTTATGCAACTGAAACTTGAACTAAAAGTAATCTGTAGCTGGAAAATCTTTGTGATGAGCACTGTAAAATTCCAGCAAGATGGCTGAGTAGTGTAATTTGTTCTTGTAAAAGATTTTTGGATCTTAGTTTTAAGTGTGTTTAAACCATAAATACTATTGTTTGTTTTACTGCTGTTCAGCACTTTCAGTATTGCATCATTACATTAAGAAATGGGGACATGCCACTTCGACTTGATTACCATGGAAGACTTTGTTCTGTACAGTCCTCTGGCTGAAGCACAGAAAGATGAGCTCTTCTGTACTGGAGAATATGCTACAGAAGTGGGGCTACTGAGGTGTGTAGTGCCACCACGAAGTAGTAGAGGTAGGGGAAATATAATGTTTTATGACTGGGCTGGCACTCAGTCACTGGAAAAAAAGAAATTAAAGCTAAGACAATGGGGCAAATGTTAATGATCCCTCCTCTTCAAGGTCATTTTGGCTGCTACAAAACGATTCTAAATTCAAAATACTTTGGGAGATGGTGAGAAAGATTTGGATTTGAGCATAGATTCTGCTCCCAGTTTTACAGTGATTCTCTTACTCTACAGTGGCCTGAGCAACTCCCCAAAAACAGTGTCTGAACTTGTTTAGATGCAGTTGGTGCAGCATTAGGAGGTATCAGGCTTTATTCAGAATCCTGCTTTCAAAAATTCAAATTCTGTCTAGATAAGGAAGGTGCTGAGACAAAGTCCCTGATCCTTTCTGCTTTCTTCTTGGATCTTGCTTAGGTAGCAGCTAAGTGAAAAGCTTCACCCAGTTCTGTTCAAGCAGCTCCCTACTACCCTTCTACTGCAAATCATTTCAGCTGAGATTGTTGCTGTGATCAGCTAATTAAGCCAGACAGAAGCAGGCAGAAAGCCAAGGCATGATTTTCACTCGCAGCATCTAGGTCTTGAGAAGTAAAATGTTAACATGTGATTGCTATCTTTCCACTTGGAAATACATAATTGTGATGAATGCTGTTTCACTATGGAAGGGTACTCTGTAAGTGGAATAGCAAGCCTTCCTAATGGGAACAAGGACAGATCACAAAAAAAGGTACCTGAAGTTGCTGCTTGATTTATTATATTAATGCCCATGAGGGAATATGTCCATTACATTTTTTCTGTGGCTTTCTATTGTATCTTTCTCTCATTTAACAATGATCCATATACAAAGAAGGGTAAGGACAATGCAAATTGGAGGAAGGAAATAATTGCCTTTAAGCAATGTCCTTTTGCTTTCAGACTAGCTGGGATTGTTTTCCCTCTCTCTCAAAAACCTCTGTGTACGGACAGTGAGCAGGGTTGGCTGCTTGGTTTGAATTTCTCTTTGTCTGTTTACTGTGACAAAAAAGACCTCATCTTGTAAGCAAGCTGCAAAGCATTGAGCAAGGATGTGTTCTGAAGGATGGGAACAGCTGGGCCTTCTGGAGGCTCTGTAGTTTGCTGGATAGTGTGGTCTCCAGGCCAACTTTGCTTACAGTTCTATGCATGTGAATTATCTGCATATCCAATTTTATAAATTATTCCAAAGGGGAATTAGTATAATGTTACTCTCAAAACCTCCCTCCTAACCCGCTCCAAGATGGAGAAATTGTGCCTTCAAAATTGCAGGTTTTTTCTTTCTTCTTTTTTTTTTCTTTTTTCTTTTTCTTTTTTCTCTCCTTCTCTCTTTCTTCTTTCCTTCTCTCTTTTTCTTTCTCTTTTTTCCCCCCCACTTTCTTTCTAAGTATCTCTGCTTCTCTAAATTTCACTTCTTGTTCTCTCCATGTTCATTTTCCTGTCTCACTCTTTCTCTCTGTTTCTCATTTTCTCTCTAATTCTGTGTTTTATTCTCTTCTGCAAATCACTACAAGTCTTATGAAGGAGACACAAAACCTTTGTTTTATTTACTGATTTCCAAAACACTTTATATGATGAGAGCTCATGATATAAATGCATATCCTTCTGATTGTTCTTTTGATCCTATGTGAGTTTAGCAACTCAGTCAGCAGCTTGATTTGGAACACAACTGGGACCCCAAATGGATTTCAGTGACTGCCCAGACATTGTGAAAGCAAGCAAGAAAAGAAAGACTCATCAATCTACTTATTTTTCTGCCTAAAACTTGTACATCAAAGAAAGTTTGAACAGTTTCTGAACTGAAGTGTTTTTTGGGACAACAGGAAAACTTTAAAAGCTCATAGTAACACATTCCTGCTACTTCACAGTATATATATAGTCCTTTGACTGCTGCTGTTTAGTAAGAACTGACAGCGCTCTTTATGCTGTTCAAGAGGCAAACGAAAATTTAGGGCCTCTTATCAGGATCCTGTTTCTTATTTCTGAAAATCTAACTAAGCTTTAATTGTGGGCTGGAGATTAATGTTATTTCAGAATTGTCTCCTTAATTTCCATCATTCCTATTCTGCAGAAGCGGAAAATCACTTTCTTTACCGTATGTCCCATGACTCTCTTCATTACCATCTGCTAAAGTTCCAGAATGTGTTATAAGCTCGCTGCTGATTTCAACTTCCCTTCTATTTTTCTTTTTGGAGAAGGGGGACCAACCAAAAAAAAAAAAAAACAAACAAAAAAAAACCCCAAAAAACCAAAAACCCCCAAAACAACCCACAACAGAAAACAATCCATCTGTGTAGCTATTGAAGAACTAACCCTGCTTTAACAAAGAACTGCTTTCAGAGTCCCAAGCCAATCCTTCTGCTTAGGTCAGCCAAGAAGAATTGTCTTTTCTTGGGTACATCCTATGCTTTACTCTTCTTTCCAAGGGAAAACAGTTTCACTAGGCAAGCTGATACTCTGCCAGCCAGAAAAACCTGTGCTGTTTGAAAAATTAAAGCTGTCTTTAATAAAAACCTCCTTTCTAATATAACCGTTCTTTCTCTATTAGTCAGCTGCGTAGTATTAAACTGTTCAGAAAACAGTATTTAATAGAATTAAGAAAACAGTAATTTTCTGAAAAATGCATTATTTTTATCTACTCTTTGTCACCTTTTCTAAAAGCTATGCACAACATAGAACTAACTTGGATTCTCCTTGCATATTTTTAAAGAAATTGAAACTGGTTAATAGTAATTACATCACTGTTACCGCAAAATTAATTTTTAGCAAAATCTCAGTTCACTAACCTATGAATAAACAATTCTATGGGTAGTAAGTACATTTAGCATTGTCTAACAGAAAAACATTAAAACTGAAGAGCCCTGGACTCCCTTCCCAATTCCATAGTAGGCTGCTGTGCACCCAGTTTTCATCATCTTTGAAATGGCCACAACGGGACTCACTTCCACTGGTTTGGAAGTGATGTCTGAAAGTGCAAGGCAGAGTAAGAGTGAAAGATTTTGAGGAAGAGCTACATATCATGAAGGCCTGGAGGGACAGATATTTTTTACACCATCTCTTGGAAAACCTCAACACACACCCACACATGGATTGTCATGAATAACTCTGATGATGCATTTGCCAGCTACTTCTGCAGATACAACAACCCACTAAATGAGTTGTCTGCTCATTTGCCATAGCTGAACAAGGCTGAAGCTGTTGGCAGTGCCTGCATCAAAGCTGAAATATGATGAAAGGATTTGTGTCGTGTGTACTGAATGGGGGGCAGGCCTGCTGCACGCTCATTCGGCGTTCAGCAAATGCTACTTCCCGACACCATGACATGCTTACAGGGGCAGGTCTCTGTGTTTCCTGTGCTGAGCAGCAAGCCCAGCCAAGTCTGCCACTCTTCTGTTTAATCTGTAACAGTGTGACCAACTGTCAAATCTCAGGAAATTCTACGGAGCTAGCTTTGTATTTAAAAATAGAGCTAACGGTGTGGGTGGGGAAAGTGCACATTCAGAAATCTGGCTTTTTGTTCTTTGTGAACAATCCCTTTCCTTCTCCACCTCTCTCTCTCTCTCTCTGTGGCAGATTTTACAAAGAGCTCACCATACAGGAAATGAAGGCTTGGTAAAACCTTATCCTGAATTCTTTCAAAACTGTCATTTTCTGGGATGGTAAACTGTATGATTAAGTTGCACAACTAATAGGAAAATTTGTCCTATGGTCCTAATGTGCTTATTCATCCTTCATACAATCATTAGAGGCAATGCTATGGTCCAGTCAGTCAAAATGATAGGCCAAGGGATGATGGCTTTAAACTGACAGAGGGCAGGTTTAGATTAGGTATTGGAAAGAAATCCTTTACTCTGAGGGTGGCAAGGCACTGGAATAGGTTGCCCAGAGCAGTTGTGGATGCCCCGTCCCTGGAAGTGTTCAAGGCTGGGTTGAATGGGGCTTTGAGCAACCTGGTCTAGTGGGAGGGCTTGGAACTAGATGAACTTTAAGGTCCCTTCCAACCAAAACCGTTTTGTGACTATATGGTTTTATGAAATTACTCTTCAGACTTTTGCAAGTGGGTTTGTAGACCCTGCAGGTGTATCAAGTATAGCTTCCCTGCAGATCAGCACCAGAAGAACCCCAAGCCTTTGTCTTCTTCTGCACTATCTAATAGCTCTTGTATCAGCCTTTTTTTCTGGTAAATCCAACCACGGCACTTCAAGGATCTTGTAAGTTGATACTGTGCTGCTCTGTATGGAATCACCATCAGGCAGGGATACCTGCAGTATTCACGCTGTGGTGTGTGCTGTGGAAATGTTTGATGGGGCTGTAAAGGGGCAGTAGAGGGGCAATAAAACCCTATATTGCAGTCATTACTTGGGATAGCAAAAAGGATTTCTGAGACAAATGCTTGCAGCTGTAGATATGGTTGATCAGAACTCTACAAATAACACCTATTTCAGTGACTGCTCACTTGTATTTTAAATAAATGAGCCTTTAGCAAAGTAGTCTTTTACCATATGGTCCAGTTTGAGTACCTTTATATACTTCATGTAAAACTATATTTTAGAATAATATGAAAGATTAT
>VXBX01000786.1:379838-396959 GCA_013400415.1 Scytalopus superciliaris | reverse complement strand
CGGCCCGGCCCGGCCCCCCGAGGGAGCGGCGCCCCCCGGCCGGCCTCGGCAGCGGGACGTGGCGCCCCAGAGGGCGGAGAGACCGCCTCGGCATCGGCCCGGCCCGGGGCTCGGGGTCGCGCCAGCCAGACCTTGCAGCGGATGATAAAAGCTGAGCTTAACCTACATAAATCCGTTTCCATGTTTTAGGCTTTCCTTCCCTCCCCGGTTCGTTAGCGTACCCCTTAGGCAGCGAGACTGGAGGCGTGCTTCTCTTGACGCTTTTTTTGCTTTAAATTTAGACCGCAGCAAATGGGTCGAGTCCTGTTTCCCCCCGTCTCCCCCGCACTTTTCCGTGTCTGGATTAGCGGGAGCCCCGTTCCCGCGGGCCGGCAGGGATGCGCTGGGAGGGCGCGGCTGGGAGCGGGGCTGTGCCCGGGCACACACCGCTCTGTGTGTGAGTGTGTGAGCCGGGGGCTGGCTGTGCCCGGCCCGGCTGGCTGTGCCCGGCCCGACAGGGCTGTCCCCGGCCCGGCTGTCTGTCCCCAGCAGTGCTGTCTGTCCCCGGCAGGGCTGTCACACCGGCCGGCAGAGCTGCTGCATTGGCCGCACAGCAGTGCGAACATCACTTTCGGGCAGGTGAGGAGAGGCACCGGCTCGTTTGGATGCCCTTTTCAGGGTTTGAAAACACTACGGACTACATCACCTGCTTTACTCTGGCAGGGCTCCTGCAAATATTTTGTCATGTTTTGATTTATTGAAGCAATTGATCACAGTGGAGGTCTGTGGTTTGGCTCAGCCATTTGCAAGTGCAAAGTAGTGCTGTTGGAGTAATTTTTTTTCCTGCAGAAATTTGGGTTTATGTTTTAATTTTGAGGTTGCAAAATATAATGTGTGTACAGTTAGCTGACGTATTTAAATGGCAGGATTGTTTTGCTTTCGACTGACAGGGTTTTTCTTGCAAATACAAGAGCTGCTAAGACGTTCTCAGCAGCTGCCTGAATCTCTACAAGTAGGCTAATGTTCATCCCTAGAAGGTGAAAGAAGACATTGTTCCTTTTTTCTGTACTGTGATTAAGTTATTAATTTCTGTGTATAACACGTTTGACTTATTGAAATTTTTTTCTTCCTTCCAATTATTTGGTGCTTCCTGCAGAAGAATGGAGTTACATTATCTTTGTGCTACAGCTTGTAAAGATAGTGGGTATTGTGAACAGTAGGTGCAGAGATTTCAGTTAATTTGATGGAAACTGCAGGAATTCAGGGTGTTTCAGTTCTTGGTTTTTTGTATTTAGGGCGTACTCTGACACTGACTTAAGAGTGTTGCAAAAGTTGTTGGTTTTGTTTCTCATTTGTTTCAGAAAACTTTAGAGTGTGCCTGTTCGTACAGTATTTCCCTCTTGTTTGGGGTCAAGTAAAGTGTTCTAGTACTGTGTTGAAATTATCAGCAATTCTGATCAGTGAATTTTTGGATGAATGTTTTACTTTTCCGCATTTGTCAGAGTTGTCTTTAAGATTCGAAAACAAATTTTGTATGTTGCTTTTCCCTCCTCCCCCAGCTCCTCTTTCCTTTGAACTTGTATTAACCCAGAGTATTTAAATATGTGTTTATCTGTAAGCAGGAGAAGTGTAAGGTAGCAAAACTGGTAGAAAAGCATCTAATTTGAGATAAGATTAACAGAAAGTGGTGGTTAAATAGAAAGCAAGTAGGTGAAGGTTTAACCTTGAGATATCATCTGTGCGTTGTAATTTTCAACATAGGACTTCTCTCCTTCCTCTGTCTTACTGGGAAGGAGTTGAGAAGCTCTTTTTTGAGGTTTGTAATTGGTCTAAAGCAGTGAACGTTAATTAGCTCTCTGCGTGTATTTATTGAAGGGGTGATAGTTACTTCGATCCTGGGCTATTATGTTATTGCCATGTTAGATATTTTTATTTTTTTAAGGAAGCTGTCCATGGGAAAAATATTTTGTAATAGAGCAATAGCATCCTACTAGGAAGCAGACATCTAAGCACTTATTTTTTAAGCTGAAGGAATTTTGCCTTTGTCAAGGTATGTTTAATTCTCTAATGGCAACTGTTTGTTATAGGTTCTGATTGATGTGGGAGCATAACAGTTAATAACTTGATAATTCTTGTTAAGCTGTATTTATTACTGAAAAGTATTCTATTTTGCTAGTTGCATTCTAGTTACCTATGGATATATGTATTTAGAAATCTTATTTTTGTTGAAAATCTTACAGTTCCCTTACAAAGTTAGTATTCTGTTTACACAGGGGAATTACCAATTTTTCATTAATAGATGCAAATTAATTCTGGCTATTTTAAAATGTAACAGGCAAGGACACTTCTTGGGGCATATTTCATTTGTGGCCTTCTCCCTTGTCATTTCTGTATTGTTCCTGCTTTTTAGTTCAATGGAAGTACATTCTCTGAAAACAAGTGTGCTGTCTTGTTTGCATCCCACTGAGATTTTTTTTTTATACAGGTAGTTCTTGTTTAATCAGTGAATTTAATGACAAAATTTGCTGCCTGTGCAAAATAAATTCAGCTTCTTATAGTCACAGTGCCTGTCCTGAAAAATTGAATTGCTATTTTTGGAATGTATATGATTGACTTAGTCTTTCAGTCTTGTACATATGTAACTGTTTATGAAATCATTGCAGCATAGTTTATACCTCCATAAAGACAGTAGCTACCCATGTGCTGCAGGAATTTAAATAACTGCAGTGAAGGACATGCAGCATTTTAATCCCTTTGCTTATTCATCTAGACCAGCCTTTGAAATGCACACTTGGTTAATAACTCTTTTAAGACTATAAAAGTGTTCGTCTAGATGTGTTGTTCCTCTGGGGCATGCAGTCATTCAGTTAGGCCATATGTGTCCAACAGATGCCTGTGGAAAGTGAAACAAGCACCCTTTAAAATGAAATAACAAGTATTCATTACTTTCAGTAAACTGTGTCACCTCTAGTCAAACTTCTCTTCACTGTCCAATTTTACTATTGGTAAGATTGGACATCAAAAAGATATTGACACTGCCTGAAAACAGTAGCCTGCACCCCTCTGCTCCTGGAGCCCCGACAGTGTAGTCTGCTCTGCTTTCTTGTACTTGACCCTTATTGGCAGCGTGACACACACGGGTCTGAAAGATTATTTAATGGTGTCACAAGCTGAATGTCACTGGCTATAAGGTCACAACACATTGGGGGATGCTGCCTTGTCGGGGTACCCAGGGGCTTCACAGGCAGCTTCCTAACACAGCTGGTGTGGGGATGATGGGGCTGATGACGTTTGTTTTCACAATTTGTGGATGGGACAGAAATCCAGTGGTTTTGTTTGTGTAACAAGTTTTCTTGGCCTGCTATTGGAGGTCTGCAGCTGGGGATGTGGCAGCTCTTGGAATATCTTGAGAAGGCAGGTTTATCTTTACAGGCTGGGCAAGGCAATAAGTGGTGAGTTTTAGTCCAAACATAAACTTCAAATTGGTTACCATTTTAAGTGTGTATTATATATTTGTGTACCATGCGTTGTAAAGATTGATCACCTGAGCTTAAAACTGTAGTGTTCCATCTGCAAGACTGCCTGCTAGAATTGCTGTCTTTCACAAAGCACTGTGAGGTCAAATGACATTCTGTTTGAGTGATGGTGAACAGGAGCTACTTACTTCCCCTCAAACAAATACCTTTCTTTTTTCCCCCTCCCTCCAGGCAATTCACTTTTATTGATGTAGCATCCACTCTGTTAGTGTGTGCAGAACACGTATGTCTTAACTGCTTGGCGAAAGAAAAGTGATGGATATAAGGATGTATTACAGTGTTGGTCTTGGAGGTTAGCAGTTGTTCTGATCTCTTGTGTGTTAAACATTTACTCACTAAGTATAGACCTGTGTTTGCAGTAAGTCTGTGCTTTTAAAACTTTAATTACAGGAAGTGGTAATTAGCTGAATGTTTTTGAGAAGAATGCATTAATTTTAAATGGTTGTACAGAGTAAGTATATAGTAAAAAGCAGCCTGAGCCATCACATCTGCCCTAGGGGGTGGTGGTGAAAGAAGTGCTAGTAGGATAAGAGCACCTGTAGCTTCTCCAAAGAATGTCTAGGCTTTATGTCCACCAAATATTGATTCTTACAGCTGCAAATTATTTATGCTAAGATTTTAGTTGGACATTTAATACCTGTTAAAGAACCCATGTGTTTCAACATATGGAGCACTTGTGAAATACAGTAGCAGTGCATGGTGGTAAGAATAGCTAGAAGCCTCCTAAACTGCATGACTTGAGGTTGTAGCCAGAGGCGATCATCTGCCATTGTTGGAAACAAAGCTTGTTTGTTGTAGACAGGTTAGTTAAGGAGAAGAGAGATAGTACTACACTTATTCGATGTCAACTGCTTTGCCTTCTGTACTCTTTGGGTGCTTGTTTTTATCTTACAACTTGCCTGTGGTTTAATGGTTGGAGAGTTAAACTGATTCTCTATTCCTGTGCTGGTTGTTCTTTGGCTGAAAAAGTGCTGACTTCGTTGCAGTTGTCAGTAGTCTCTCAAATGCCCAAATGTGTCTTGAAACTGTACACCAATGAGACAGTCTCATTGTGGTCGTGATTAGCTTTTAAACACACTCAAGCGTATTCACTGTGTAATTCAAAAAGTGGCTTTCTCACTGGCTTCTGCTGTGGGTTAGCTGTGGCTGGCTGCCAGACGTCCACCCAGCCATTTGCTGCTCCCCTTCCTCAGAGAGACAGCAGAGAAAATAGGATGGAAAAGCATTTGAGTTGAGAAGAAGACAGAAGAGATTGCTTGCCAGCTACTGTCACAGGAAAAACAGACTTGATAGTGATGTCAGTCCATGTCAACTCCTGTTGATGCTCTTTCCTTGTGCTGTTGCCCTGCTCCAGACTGGTCTGTGTAGAGCCTTACAGGGAATCTCTGCACAGGTGCTCAGAGCTCCTGCTTCTCCTCCTCCGCTCCTGCTCCTGAACTTGCAGGGCTGTTTCCTCACAGTTTCCCCACCCCTCACTCATTATTTATGGACAGTGTTTTGGTCTTTCTTAACATGTATTTTCCCCGAGGTGCTGCTGTCATGTTTGGTAGGCTCAGCTGTGACCTGAGGTGGGTGGCTTGGAGCTGTCTGGAGCCAGTCATGTCCAGCCTGGGGCAGTTCCAGACACTCCTCACAGAGGCTGCCCTGCAGCCCCCACCAGTGTCTGGGTCCTGCACCCCCTATAAAATATTTCCAGAAAGAAGCCGTTAATGTTTTGATACTTGTTTTAGTAGGCCTGGAATAATACTATATGTATTGTCCTGAAGTATGTTCCTGCCAACACTGGGGGAAGGTTTACTAAGTATAAAAAGGTTCTGACTTCTGCCTTAGGCTCCTACATGAAGTTTCTTGCTGTCTAGGGCAAGTTGAAGAGCTACTAAATATGGCATGTGGGAAACTGCAGATCAGCTGCAGAGGCTTAGAGGTGGATGGCTGGAGAACAGGAAGAGAACATGCAGCATGGAATAACTTGTATGCTCACAAGTATGTTAGTCCGGACACATCATCCTTCATGTTCCCTGAAACTGCTGACCCCCATGGAACTGGAATTGCCCCTGAGGATGCTGGCTTTCCCTGGGCACTGTGCTCCACAGCATCTGGCTTGGTTTCCTGGGCATGAACATCCTATTGATTGCATAGCCATGCTCAAGTGACCTATTTTTTTGCAGCCAGTCATGCCATAAATGACACTGCATCTTTCTATTCCTCATTCCACAGGGATCTTTGCTGTTGTTTGAGATTAAAATGGCCCATCTGTAAGAGGAATAATTAACACAAATAAAATTGAGTTTTGAGATTTTTTTTTCTCATTTCTTTTAGTATGTGATAGTCCCTGAAATGTGGGGAAAATGTGGCAGGTAAACTCATCCTTTTGCCTGAAGGGGAGTGTATGTGGGTTGATTGTGGGGCATGATTTCATTTTCCAAGTAAGATAACCTAGCAGGTAGTTGCTCCCGCCTTTCTGTGTACCTCCACTTATGTATCCTTATTGCATCCCATGTGCCCACTCTAGCACTTACAACAAACTAATTGGGGAAGCTGGAGCAGGAAAATGCTGCACTTAAATACTGAAAGAGGGATTTACAGTTGCCTGACCCTGGTGTCAGGCAACTGACAGGAATCTGTCAGTTTCAGTGCAGGAAGCATCTCTTCTGATGTCAGGCAGGTGTGGAATATTTAGAGTCAAATGGACTAGCTCTTCAATCAGCTCATGGACAGTGGAAAAATCTCCCAGCATAGTCCTAGTTTGCCACTGCTGATGACATCAGGAAGTATATAGTTAATCCTCAGGCTTACTGTGAAGGCCAAGGAAGATTAAGAGTGAGGATCAGGAAAAAGTGACATTAATTCCATTGGACAGTGTAACTTCCACCAGTCAGTGGACTCACATACAGGTTTAAGCAAGTCCTCCAGGATAATGTATAATGACTGAAGAGGTAGTAGGAGACTATCTCAGTCTTGCTGAGGAAGGGCAGTGCAAGTAGTGTCAAGGAAAAGTTGTAACTGCTTCTTTATTCATTAAAATACCTGAAGTAGACTAAGGAAAAACATGTAGAAAAGCAAATTATGCTTTTTAAACTTTTAGCTTCCTTGTAAGTTAGAAACCAGTGGTGTGGTATTCAGAAAAGAAACATTCTTGAATCATCCTGGAGTCAGATCTGAGAGTCCTTATAAGGTATCTTTATGCTTTTAATGTTTGTTTTACTCCTTTTGTAGCATAGTTTCCAGATGGTGTGGAAAGCTGCAACTTTTTCAAATGTTTCGAATAAATAACACTTTTATTTTTTAAGTCTATTTTTTATAAGATGGTATCTTTCCCTACTCTTCAGCAAAGCTGTTTATACCTTTTGGCAATTCTCAACCTTTGGAGGCATTCTTCTGGCTGAGAATTAATGCTTTGTATAAAAGTTCAGTGACACACTGATCAAAGGTCTGATGGTTCTGTGGGTAATAGGAAAACAAAATGCAAAGTATGGTGACCCAGCTAAAAGCACAAAAAGGCATCAGAAATACCATTACTTAAAACTTTATTACTTTTGCTACTTTGGAAAGAGAACGGTAACAGTTGCAGCCTTAACTTCTTTCTGTTCTCTTCATCATCTGAAATATCAAACTGATTGAACAAGGGCTTTTATGTGGTTGGTAGAATTACTGTAACGTAAAATATTACATCAAAAGTGATTGTAGTTGGGAAGACAGAAACACAAGAACTACAGGTTTTGATGAGAAGTATCCTGGGTTGGGTCGATGGTGTATTGTGTGAAGGACTTTCTTTCTCTTTATTTGCTACTTTTTAATTTCCAGGGTATTGTCATTCCTTATGTTGAATAGGTATGAGTGGAAGCTGCAAAGCTAAGCAAGGGGAAAAGTTGTGCTCGGTGACATGGACATTGAAAGTTTGTAAGGAAAATCTCCTCATAACTTACGTGAAGGCAGAACTTCATCCTTTTAACCAAATGTAACAATGTGGAAACTCCTTTACATAGTGTACATACTTCTGTTAGCATGCACTAAAACTATAGCCTCAGGAGGCTCAGTCTCTGGTATGTTCATATGAAAGTATATCCTGTTTTGTGTATAATGTGCATTAGACTGCCTTAGCAACATTAGGATTTTTTCTGTCATTTTTCTTGAGCAAAATATTTCAGCAAAGTTTTATTTTGGGGGAGTCTTTGTCTTCACCATTTATTTTAGTGTCAGTGATATTGTTAGATCTGATACTTAACTACAATGAAGAGAGAAATTATGCACTTAAAAAAAAAAAAAGTAAGGCTGCTAGACTCCTTTATTTGATCCACTTCGGAGAGTTTGGGAGCTGTTTAAAACTGTTTAGTTTTTTTGACTCATTGTAGCAGTTATGATTATTTCATTTTTCCCCACACATAGAGGGGATTGAATTAACTCTTTAACCAGAAAGAGGGTAGTTCTGTAAGAAAAATGTTAGAATGACAAACAAGCTGGAGAAAAACTTACCTGATTATGGTTTTGAATGCACCTGACTGCATGTCCTGAGGGCTTGCTGTTCAGAGTTTATATTAACTTTAAGCTTAACTTAATGTGCTTATTTTCCTAGGGTCCCCTCCTCGTGTTGTAATTGATAAGCTTTCCAAGTTTAAAAGGTAGCCTTCTCCTCTATAGTCACTACATGGAAGTGAATGGAAACTAAGAGTATAATTTTGTGTTTCCATGGGGTGAATAGTGCATTGAGTCCGAAGACAAAGAAGCAAGCCAGCAGAACAGGCATGAGGTAATAGATGTAGTCTCTGTGCCAAACATGAAATAAGAAACATCTGCAGTTTGTATTTTGAAGTTCTGTTTTATGCAAATGCTTTATCTGGAAGCAGGAAACTCACAGGAGTGCTATCAACAATTGGACCGAGTTTTTGGTCTTGCTCCTGTGACAAAATGAAAGCAAACCTCTTTCTTTCCTGAGAAGGGTTGGAATTTAATCACTGGTTAATATTAAATAAATGTAGCTAAATGCTATCTGTGTATAAATTAGGAAGTTTGTTATGAATTTGAGTTCTTGTTTTACATAATTTTCATAGTGGAAATCAGGAAGGCAGAGCCCATTATTACATACTGTGTCAGTCTAAGGATTTTGCTACCTTTTTAAATAACAGAGTGCTGTGTTAAACACTGCTTTTTACTAGTTGAACAGATCTTTGTCCTCCTCAGTGTAGCCAGCCAGAGATATATCCCTATCTTGCTGCAGTTTAGAATCAGCCTTAATGTGCAATTTGGCAAAAGGATAACCCTAGTTACTAGTTAGTGGCTGCTAGGCATCAGACCTGTATGTTCCTACTCCCTCCTTGGCACTGTTTTGTGTCTGACTCCTGGCTGAGCAAGCTTAGGAAATCAAATTAGCAGATAACCTTTTCTGTAAGCGGGGACAGTTTGTTCCTAAACCACTTTCTGTGGGCTCTGGAGCGACAGGGCTTATGCTGGGGAAGCAAAGGCGAGTGTGTGTCTAGGAAGGGTGAGCAGCCTTTGCATGGCAGCTGACCACTAGATCCAATGAGCTCTAATGTCAAACAGTGTTCTCAGCTGAAACCCATTTTAGCCAGCAGCATAAGCTGGCCAGCTGGACACTCTGATGGAAAGACAGAGCTGTGCACCTCTTACTTTCTATAGACACTGGTGTGGGGATTGATAGTGAGCGAGACACCTGATTATGTCTTTAAACTGCTATGACAAGATTCTGTAAAGCTCATCTGTCAAATTGACGTATTTATTATTCTTAGTTGCTGTTGTTCCTTCTAAATAGTGCATGGGATGCCTTGTAACTTGTTGTACAGTCCCGTACACATTTGTAAGGTCTCAAAAATGGGACCTTGTGAAAATTCACACTGAAACACTGTTTTGTATAGAAGACAAAGGTTTTATAGCTATAATTATCAATGATGAGAGATTGTGCATTTAGCCACTTCTTTGGGGGGGGAGGAAAAGAGAAAACTGTTTATCAAGAAATTTGAGATGCAGAAGAAGCTAGAGGTTTTTAGATCCTTAAAATTAGGATCTCAAGAAACTGAAGCACAAGTTTATGTTCCTTAAAATAAGACCAGAGTTGGGTTTTTGTAACTGATATTGCCAATCAAGCATATGTGTACTTTGAGGATTACATTTTGAGAATTTGGTTCTTTGGGTTTCTTTCTTCTACTTTAATTTTTCTGCTTTACTACTTTATGATTTTTTTTCTCTCTCAAGCAAATGAATTCTTTGCACAGTAATAATACAGAGGACAGGCATGGGCCTTTGTATACCAGGCAGTGTGTTACCAGGCTGTACAAGTAAAAATGTTGATAAAAAGGTATCTCTCAATTTTCTTCTGTTTAAACTCTTGCATTCCTATTTTTCTTTTCCTGCTTCCCTCTTTATCTGTACCTTTTAATCTTTCTGCATACTTTGGATTGCTCTAATCAGTTTCCAACTGAAAAACTAGGAGAACTTAGTTAAATAGCTTGCTCTGTCAAGAAAGCACACTAATAAATAATATGAGTCCTCAGGATGAATCATATCCTAGCTATCTGACACTGTGCTCTTGAGAAACTGAAATGTGAAAATTCAGTAGTTCAGGACTGTCATTTCATCCCACTTTACCCTGCTTCTCATTGCACTGGGATCAAACTGCATCATCCACCTACTCTCAGCTGCACTCATGTGAGAGGAGGGACTAGGCCCTTCTGGTATCCGAGTTCATGGCCAGCTGGTAGAGCTGTGGGCTTCCACCACCTCCAGAGCGTTTGCAAGAAGGATGCTGAAACTATCATCTGGCCACCTTCTCTGAAAGCATTAGAAACCCTCTCTTTCCACTGTGCTGCTCATCCTGGAAGAGAAGAGGTTGCATTGTAGACCTGGAACTTGTTTGGACATTTGTATTAATAAAAGTTACAGCTTGTTTTGCAGAAGGATCAGAAAGGTGAAGTGCACCTGACACATATGTGTTTAGGCTTGGGATACTATTTTTTAAAGATTATTTTCAAAAGCACTTATTAAGTATTTATTTGTCCAAATAAGTTTTCTTTTTGCCTTTGTCTGCAAAGAGCACTTACATGCCTGGATCTTTTTATTGTGTCAGGATATCAGATTGACTGGATGCTTCACCTTATCATTTGCTTCACCTTTGAATGCAGGAAGCTGCTGTTGCACCATTCTGTCACAGACTCCCTCTTTTTTTAAAATATAAATGTGCTACAGTATGGCATCTGCTCTTGTGTCTACTTTTGAAAAGTCTTTTTAGCATTTTAGGTTCACCTGCCCTCATTTCCTTTTCTCACTGTGCTGTCTTTTCAGTAGTTAAAAAAATAGAGTATTACTGGGAAAGACTTGCTGTGCATGAAGCTCACACCATAGTGAGGTTTTCTTTAATCTTTGAACAGTAATGATCTTGCAGCTCAGATGAGGAAACAAACATTTTCCAACCGCAGTAAGTTTTTTTTCCTGCAATGTAGCAAATGTGTAACTGAGAGACCATTTGTGGGTTTATTTGCTGACTTTTCCTTTTGAAGAGATGAGTGGTTACTTAGCCCCATGGGGCACGGTGAGAGTGCAAGAAAGAGGCTATGACACCTTGAAGAATTCCTTGAGAAAGGGCGTCTCTGTAGAAGTCAGGCTAAGTTCATCCATGTTGAGATTGTATGAGTAGGTGTGGGAGAACTGGCTTGAAGGTGAGTTGAGTTGTTTCAAAATACTGTCGTGTGATCTTCTGGCATAATTAGCTGGGGTTTGCATAAAGGTACAGATGGTGAGGATGAATTAATTAATTTTGGCAGTGTCTTTGGGCTGAATGCTGACTCTCTTTCCATGGAAGAGCTTCAGGCAGGCTTCAGTGCCATCCTGGCGTGAAATACTATTGTACAGCCTGGTCACATCCATGATGACTAGAATGAGTGTTACATGGCTGTCAGGTTTGATAGTACTGTAGTGAGATATCTCCTTCAGAATCCTTTGACTATATAAATTTACAGTGGCTGTCATGGGTGATTCACTTCTGGTCACAATCTATGTCAGTCATGGTGAGGAATAGAAAAATCAGTATCCTTAAGTTAGGATGTATCTGCTGTGAAACCCAGTTAAGTCTTTTGCTGTTGCTTTCCATTCAGTGTCTAGGTAAAATAACAGTATCATAGCTGTCACTTAAAATAATCTTTACAGTCAAGCATTCCAGAAGTATTTTAGGAACAAAATATAAAGACGGTGATGTGATTATTTTGTGTATGTATATCAGTGGGATCTGTGCATGCCAGTGAAATTAGGAGTGGTAGTGATCCAGAATTAACTAGGGGCCTTTCTGCCAGCAGGAGCTGACAGCATTCTGTAACACACAGAAAAAAGATACATGTTTTTATGGAGTGAAATTACAACAACTGTTCTCTCTTAATAAATAGTCTACTTCCTGCACTTTATATACTTAGTTGTAAAGGGGTATGTTTTAGATGTCTAGGCTGGAAACATAGGACTATGTTGGTATATTTAGCTGGCCAAATGTAAGGAGGTATTCAACTGTTTGTATAAACAAGGCTCCTTCTGAGATTTGTTTGGGATCTTGCATGTATTTTGTCATGTTTGTTGATGGAAGTGGGACAACACTACTTTTCCTTCTCTTCTAGTGAATCGTATGAAAGGTAGATTCTTCTAGCCCAGTAAAGGATTATTGTAGTCAGATGGGAATATACATTTTAGCAGCACAAATATCTCTTAGAAGTTTTTGCTTGCGTTTCTTACCCCACTCTGTATTTTGGACAGATGGGCACTGGTGGTTGATTGGCAGACTTGAGATTAGAGCAGCAGGGTAAGACAGGTGTGATATCTGGGCAGTGTGGGGATTCCTGTGTATCTTCCTCTCTTACAGTTGGTATTATTAGTGTAGGCTGTTTTCTCCATGAAAGATCATGTATTTGCAGAGAGCTGTTCAAAACAGAGATGGGGAGCATAGAACAGGGTGCATAGCTATAGGTAATTCCTCAGGACTTGGCTTGGAAGGTCAGTTTATAATGAAAGTAATAAATTAATTTTTAAATAATGTCTTGGACTAATAAGGTCTGTAAGGTCCTATTTTATGGGTTACTGTCAGGACTTAATTATTGAGTCTGTTTATCCTATCTTGTTTCTTGTATTTGTGGTGTGGGTTCAATCAGCTTTGAAAAGTTCTCTTTCACATAAACACTTGTATTTTTGTAATGGTCTTTGTTGGGGTAGAATCACTGTTAGTTCGGGAGAGCAAAACAATGATGCAGATATGCCATGAAACATTAAAAAGTGTAGTCTCCTGGAATATGTTATCTTGTTAGAAAAAATGAAGGATGTTTAATGTCAGGGAGGCAAAGAGGGTGTTTCTTGAAGTGATCATGTGCAACCATGTTCTGTTTACATGTCTAAAATAGGTTAAAACCTCCATACAGTTTACCTGTTAAAATCTAAAATAGTTGTCTGTCTTGGGGTATGCCCCTTTTAAATGCAGAGGCTGCCCTTGAACAGTAGAAGTCCAGGGAGAAAATGACACTGTTCCACCCCATCCCAGTCCCTCTCCATATCTCTGTGTACAGGTTGATGGTAAGGGAAAGGCATGATCCTAGTGATGACACTGTGGGCACACTCCTGCCAGCTGTGCATCCAAGGGGCGGTGAGCATGAGTGCCTGAGTGAAGAGCCCAGGGCACTGTGCAGATAGACTTCAGTATTTCCCTGGAAAGCCAGATGGGATGTGGCTGGTCTGTGCTGAGCCAAAGCTGATAAACTCTTGCTGGCCTCATGCTGATCTGTATATAGCTACGCATGTGTACCACTACTTAGTTCTTCAAGCCTACCAGCTCAAGGATCAGGCTTCACAAGTTAACTCAGTGATACTGAACTGCCCTTGGGTGCAAAAGTGCTCAAGAAAATGTTGCACTAGTTCTGTGTTGTGCCAGCATGTCCTTCTGGACCTGTGTTCAACACCACAGCTGGGGTGTGTGTAGGTGTAAAACTGAGAGTAGATCAGAGCACAGTAATCTGTTATTTTATAGTGTCTGTTATTTTCTATAATTGTAGTGCCTGTTGTTTTCTCATCTTACAGTACCTGTAGAGATCCCAACGGGGACAACTCTGTGCCCCCTCTAGTATGTTAACCCTTTTTGTCTAGTCTAGTTGCACTGTGTTGTTGCATCTTCTGGGGAATGTTGCACCAATGTTTGGAACATAAGAGACTCTTGAGACGTGGTTAGATGCTGGAACAAGCTGCCCAGAGAAGTTGTTGCAATCTGTGTCCTTGGAGGTGGATGGGACCCTAGAGCAGTCTGATCTAATTAGACTTGCTTTGAGTTGGGGGTTAGAGTAGGTGATCTCTGAATGTCCTTTAAGTTACTCTAATTCTGTGGTATTTTTAGCTTTTATTCTTCAAAGTTCCACCAGAGTGAAAAGTATCTCTTGCCTTTGGGGGTTTGCATATGGATGGTTATAGGTTCACATCCTGAGCATTTGTCTAACCAAGAGATCTAAAGAGTTTGACACTTAATTCTGTGTTAATTTAATGTGCAGTATTGGTAGCATTATTTGCTGCATTTCTTTTAACACTTCTTTATTGCTAGAGAAGATGAAATATCACAAAAGGGTTGTACAGTAGAAAACAGCATAATAAAGGGTAAATCAATCTAAATTTCTCTTCTATAAATGCATTTTGAATATCTCCTAAATCAGAACTGTCTCTGATTTAATTAGCTTGGCCTCCCATAAGTCAGCTTTACTCTTGCTGGAATAGCTAGATGCAGCTTGAGAAGTATGAAGTGGAACTCTTGTGGAAAGTAGCCCTATTTAGAGAGAAGGATGGAAAAATTATTGTTCCCAAAGCAGCCAGAGTATTTAGTGAAAAATGTGCAGGATGGTAGGAGAGGAAGAAACGTCCCAGTTTCACACTAGCTGTATGCAAAACTGACACACTTTAGTACATTAGGTGAGGACATACAGAGTGTGAAGGACACCTGGAGTGGTATTCCTTAGAATCTTGGCTGGTGCCTCTTTACAGGGTGTGACTGGTGAGCCATCGGCAAGTGTGTTCATGTCTGGCTCCTCTGGTCTTGAAAGATACTCAGTGGAATAGTTGAGAGACTTTTGGAGAGTTAAAACTAAGATTAAGAAAGAGAAAGAAATACATTACACAAGATATCGCTAAAGTGGAGTGATGGGGAAGGAGAATGGAGTGATTTTGAATACCAGGAGAAAAGATAGGAAAATGTGTTAAGGGGAAGAAGAGGCAGTAACTTCAATAGTGAATTAAGTTGAGGCAAATGAGATAGGCAGGCATGTTTAAGACGTTCAGGAACCTACTTACAGGAAGCAGACTGTTTGAGATGTTGTGCTACAGTTAAATAGCGCATGCAGTAAGGAATTTACTGTGTAAGAAAGTATTTGCTGTGTTTCTCAATTTACAAGTGACTTGGCAAGCAGCTGTTACCACTCTGGCTAGTAGGTCTGGTGATCTGGCTGCTATATGGGGAGTATGTATGTATTCATATATGTGGGGGCAGGGTGTATACACGCACACACACACATTCATTTTTTATATCCTTTTATAACTATTTAATTTGCTGGAAGACAAGTATAGCTGGAAATAGCAATGATCTGCAGATATTGCAGAGGTAAATTCCTGTTATAACTTTGGATGGACACTGCTGAAAATGTTTGAATGACCTAAAAATAATTGCATGTAGAATAAGAGGCATTGTATGTGAACTGATACTTCAGCATGAGTCATTTCCTGCTGAAAGTGCTATACAAAGCTAACTGCTAGAGGGGGTGTATGTGTGTGATTATATATAAATCGAGTGCAGTCGTGCTTTTTTCCAGGGTTCTTTATGTACCTCTGCTGGTTCAGAGTCTGAATGTGGTGACCAGTATTCTGCCTATAAACAATTCTCAGATTTAGATATTGGCTATTGGAAATTGTAATGGTCATCTGGGGTTGTACTCTGTAATATATGTTCGCTTGAGGTAGACTATGAGAATATGTGGGCGACTTCAAAATCTCCTTGAGCAGAGGAACTTTCTTCTGCTCTGAACTGTGTTTTAAAATGTACTATTTTAATGATTATTTAAATTTAAAGAAAACCCAAAAGGAAATAAAGACAGCTTGTGTGCAGCTATTCTGTGCCTTTTTGAGTTTGTAGTCTGTCTTGATCACTGAAAACTACTGATAACGTTGAAATGTAATGAATTACTTTAGATATCAGTGTTAATGATGTCATTTGTGGCTTTATTTTATCACCCAAGTCATGTGGTTTATGCAATTATATACAATTTATGCAATTGGAAATGACTGTATCTCACTGGCCAAATCTTCAACTGGTTTCTGCCCTAAAATGTGTTCATCTCTTTGTATTTCAAAGCATGGAATGGAAAAATCTGCTGTGAATTGAGGATCAGTTCTAGGATAGTAATCATATGATAATTGTCTTGTTAAAGTTAGTGCAAGGATACGATAAGGATCATGTCTTAATATAGTAAAAATATATGTGTTAGAATTTTTGGGAGGGTTTCACTTAAAAAATGGATTTTAGTTAAAAAAAGTAAATATCCCACGACATAGTCACAGTCTGGCTCAAACTTGAACTATGAAACATAGGATTCAGTTTTCATTTTGACTGGTATTTTGTTGTTACCTTCTGTACTGTATCTGTAATGAGAGTCTTCTGGCTTCCTTTTTTTATAGGCTCAGATTATTCCTCAGTGGGATGGTTACCTGGTACTGAATCCCTGTGGCAGTCCACAACGATTTCATCAAGCAGTCAAAGCAATCCTGTCAGAAGACACAGTATAGCTTCCGACAGCGGGGACACTGGAATTGGTACCTCCTGTTCTGATAGTGTGGAAGGTGAGTTTACACTATTGAGTTTTCAATGTTTCTGAGAGAGAAACCATCCAAAATGTTTTAAAGGTGTGTTTCCCAAAAGAACTCTTCCAAAATTGCACAGCGCATGCAGGTTTATTTTCTTTGCTAGATCAAGTAATTGTTTTGGTGAGGTTTGGTTAATTTAGTTCTATGTGAGTTGTATGCGTTAACTGGCATCTCTGCCACAAAGCTGGTACTTGTGTGACACATTTGGTAATTACAGTTACAAGAAGTGCCAGATTTAGACAGAGAAGTAATGTCCTGTATTACAGCACTTAATGAACAAGTGGTAAAAGCAAAAAACTTACGAGGGAGTTCATGAAAGGATAATGCTTTCTGGTATTCATTGTGTGTGTAAGCAAAGAAAGCTTCTCTTTGGGACTGGGAGGAAAATGGGGTGGGTTGTGTTCTCATCTCTGCCTTCTGGTGGGAAGTAATTTACATTTTATTGCGTGGCATTTGACGCATAGTCAAAGATCTTTGAGAAGAATCAACAGTGTGTAAGGATTGTTAAAATTTAGCTTGGATTAAATTATATTTACACAAAGGTGTTCTTATCAGGGAGGGGTGCAGCCTCTAAGGTGACAACATCTCCATTACCTTGGGACCCTCCCTATTCAGTGTGTAACTGGAATTAAGCCTGAATGAGAGAGAAACTGAGCCATAAGCAAGACTTGAGGTTTTCGTCTAGCATAGCCTTAATGGAAAATAAGAATTTCAAGACAGGTAATGGCAGCAGGATATG
>VXBX01000786.1:334862-377638 GCA_013400415.1 Scytalopus superciliaris | reverse complement strand
CCTCTCCATATCTCTGTGTACAGGTTGATGGTAAGGGAAAGGCATGATCCTAGTGATGACACTGTGGGCACACTCCTGCCAGCTGTGCATCCAAGGGGCGGTGAGCATGAGTGCCTGAGTGAAGAGCCCAGGGCACTGTGCAGATAGACTTCAGTATTTCCCTGGAAAGCCAGATGGGATGTGGCTGGTCTGTGCTGAGCCAAAGCTGATAAACTCTTGCTGGCCTCATGCTGATCTGTATATAGCTACGCATGTGTACCACTACTTAGTTCTTCAAGCCTACCAGCTCAAGGATCAGGCTTCACAAGTTAACTCAGTGATACTGAACTGCCCTTGGGTGCAAAAGTGCTCAAGAAAATGTTGCACTAGTTCTGTGTTGTGCCAGCATGTCCTTCTGGACCTGTGTTCAACACCACAGCTGGGGTGTGTGTAGGTGTAAAACTGAGAGTAGATCAGAGCACAGTAATCTGTTATTTTATAGTGTCTGTTATTTTCTATAATTGTAGTGCCTGTTGTTTTCTCATCTTACAGTACCTGTAGAGATCCCAACGGGGACAACTCTGTGCCCCCTCTAGTATGTTAACCCTTTTTGTCTAGTCTAGTTGCACTGTGTTGTTGCATCTTCTGGGGAATGTTGCACCAATGTTTGGAACATAAGAGACTCTTGAGACGTGGTTAGATGCTGGAACAAGCTGCCCAGAGAAGTTGTTGCAATCTGTGTCCTTGGAGGTGGATGGGACCCTAGAGCAGTCTGATCTAATTAGACTTGCTTTGAGTTGGGGGTTAGAGTAGGTGATCTCTGAATGTCCTTTAAGTTACTCTAATTCTGTGGTATTTTTAGCTTTTATTCTTCAAAGTTCCACCAGAGTGAAAAGTATCTCTTGCCTTTGGGGGTTTGCATATGGATGGTTATAGGTTCACATCCTGAGCATTTGTCTAACCAAGAGATCTAAAGAGTTTGACACTTAATTCTGTGTTAATTTAATGTGCAGTATTGGTAGCATTATTTGCTGCATTTCTTTTAACACTTCTTTATTGCTAGAGAAGATGAAATATCACAAAAGAGTTGTACAGTAGAAAACAGCATAATAAAGGGTAAATCAATCTAAATTTCTCTTCTATAAATGCATTTTGAATATCTCCTAAATCAGAACTGTCTCTGATTTAATTAGCTTGGCCTCCCATAAGTCAGCTTTACTCTTGCTGGAATAGCTAGATGCAGCTTGAGAAGTATGAAGTGGAACTCTTGTGGAAAGTAGCCCTATTTAGAGAGAAGGATGGAAAAATTATTGTTCCCAAAGCAGCCAGAGTATTTAGTGAAAAATGTGCAGGATGGTAGGAGAGGAAGAAACGTCCCAGTTTCACACTAGCTGTATGCAAAACTGACACACTTTAGTACATTAGGTGAGGACATACAGAGTGTGAAGGACACCTGGAGTGGTATTCCTTAGAATCTTGGCTGGTGCCTCTTTACAGGGTGTGACTGGTGAGCCATCGGCAAGTGTGTTCATGTCTGGCTCCTCTGGTCTTGAAAGATACTCAGTGGAATAGTTGAGAGACTTTTGGAGAGTTAAAACTAAGATTAAGAAAGAGAAAGAAATACATTACACAAGATATCGCTAAAGTGGAGTGATGGGGAAGGAGAATGGAGTGATTTTGAATACCAGGAGAAAAGATAGGAAAATGTGTTAAGGGGAAGAAGAGGCAGTAACTTCAATAGTGAATTAAGTTGAGGCAAATGAGATAGGCAGGCATATTTAAGACCTTCAGGAACCTACTTACAGGAAGCAGACTGTTTGAGATGTTGTGCTACAGTTAAATAGCGCATGCAGTAAGGAATTTACTGTGTAAGAAAGTATTTGCTGTGTTTCTCAATTTACAAGTGACTTGGCAAGCAGCTGTTACCACTCTGGCTAGTAGGTCTGGTGATCTGGCTGCTATATGGGGAGTATGTATGTATTCATATATGTGGGGGCAGGGTGTATACACGCACACACACACATTCATTTTTTATATCCTTTTATAACTATTTAATTTGCTGGAAGACAAGTATAGCTGGAAATAGCAATGATCTGCAGATATTGCAGAGGTAAATTCCTGTTATAACTTTGGATGGACACTGCTGAAAATGTTTGAATGACCTAAAAATAATTGCATGTAGCATAAGAGGCATTGTATGTGAACTGATACTTCAGCATGAGTCATTTCCTGCTGAAAGTGCTATACAAAGCTAACTGCTAGAGGGGGTGTATGTGTGTGATTATATATAAATCGAGTGCAGTCGTGCTTTTTTCCAGGGTTCTTTATGTACCTCTGCTGGTTCAGAGTCTGAATGTGGTGACCAGTATTCTGCCTATAAACAATTCTCAGATTTAGATATTGGCTATTGGAAATTGTAATGGTCATCTGGGGTTGTACTCTGTAATATATGTTCGCTTGAGGTAGACTATGAGAATATGTGGGCGACTTCAAAATCTCCTTGAGCAGAGGAACTTTCTTCTGCTCTGAACTGTGTTTTAAAATGTACTATTTTAATGATTATTTAAATTTAAAGAAAACCCAAAAGGAAATAAAGACAGCTTGTGTGCAGCTATTCTGTGCCTTTTTGAGTTTGTAGTCTGTCTTGATCACTGAAAACTACTGATAACGTTGAAATGTAATGAATTACTTTAGATATCAGTGTTAATGATGTCATTTGTGGCTTTATTTTATCACCCAAGTCATGTGGTTTATGCAATTATATACAATTTATGCAATTGGAAATGACTGTATCTCACTGGCCAAATCTTCAACTGGTTTCTGCCCTAAAATGTGTTCATCTCTTTGTATTTCAAAGCATGGAATGGAAAAATCTGCTGTGAATTGAGGATCAGTTCTAGGATAGTAATCATATGATAATTGTCTTGTTAAAGTTAGTGCAAGGATACGATAAGGATCATGTCTTAATATAGTAAAAATATATGTGTTAGAATTTTTGGGAGGGTTTCACTTAAAAAATGGATTTTAGTTAAAAAAAGTAAATATCCCACGACATAGTCACAGTCTGGCTCAAACTTGAACTATGAAACATAGGATTCAGTTTTCATTTTGACTGGTATTTTGTTGTTACCTTCTGTACTGTATCTGTAATGAGAGTCTTCTGGCTTCCTTTTTTTATAGGCTCAGATTATTCCTCAGTGGGATGGTTACCTGGTACTGAATCCCTGTGGCAGTCCACAACGATTTCATCAAGCAGTCAAAGCAATCCTGTCAGAAGACACAGTATAGCTTCCGACAGCGGGGACACTGGAATTGGTACCTCCTGTTCTGATAGTGTGGAAGGTGAGTTTACACTATTGAGTTTTCAATGTTTCTGAGAGAGAAACCATCCAAAATGTTTTAAAGGTGTGTTTCCCAAAAGAACTCTTCCAAAATTGCACAGCGCATGCAGGTTTATTTTCTTTGCTAGATCAAGTAATTGTTTTGGTGAGGTTTGGTTAATTTAGTTCTATGTGAGTTGTATGCGTTAACTGGCATCTCTGCCACAAAGCTGGTACTTGTGTGACACATTTGGTAATTACAGTTACAAGAAGTGCCAGATTTAGACAGAGAAGTAATGTCCTGTATTACAGCACTTAATGAACAAGTGGTAAAAGCAAAAAACTTACGAGGGAGTTCATGAAAGGATAATGCTTTCTGGTATTCATTGTGTGTGTAAGCAAAGAAAGCTTCTCTTTGGGACTGGGAGGAAAATGGGGTGGGTTGTGTTCTCATCTCTGCCTTCTGGTGGGAAGTAATTTACATTTTATTGCGTGGCATTTGACGCATAGTCAAAGATCTTTGAGAAGAATCAACAGTGTGTAAGGATTGTTAAAATTTAGCTTGGATTAAATTATATTTACACAAAGGTGTTCTTATCAGGGAGGGGTGCAGCCTCTAAGGTGACAACATCTCCATTACCTTGGGACCCTCCCTATTCAGTGTGTAACTGGAATTAAGCCTGAATGAGAGAGAAACTGAGCCATAAGCAAGACTTGAGGTTTTCGTCTAGCATAGCCTTAATGGAAAATAAGAATTTCAAGACAGGTAATGGCAGCAGGATATGTTGTGATACGCTTTCCTCCAGCATCTTTCTATGCATGATAAGTTTTTCAAAAGGGGTATCTGAAAAAAGCACAGGAAGAATTAGTAGAAATGAGGTAAGGAATGCTGAATCAATGTAAGACACAAGTCTCCATGGGGGGCTGAGCATTCCTGAGGAGAGGTCCAAATGCCTCAGTTAAGTCTGTCAGGCGTCTTTGCGCGTGAGAAAATCCTCTCCACCCTCTTCCTGTTGCATCTGTCAGTTGGAAGAGAACTCATAGCTTGCCTTCTGTTTATTTTCATTTCTAAACAGTTACTGGCCTTGCCAAAATAAAGGTTTTGTTCATATATTCAAATTCTTGAGTGTAAAACTGAAAAAATAAATGGTTATTAATGCAGAAGTCTTGGGGGGCATTTTTTCCTCCCATGATATGTAGGGAGAATAAAACACTCTCATGGTGTGTGTATTTATAGCTTTACAATAATCCTCAGCCAAATGTTGCACGATAGTATTTTCAGATGCAGCATTTGAATTAAAAACATGCCCTCCCCTCCCCCCTTTTGAGGGCTTCCCCGTTTGGGGGGTGTGATGAAAGAGAGGAAATGAAACAGCAGCTCGTCATCAGATGTTCTGTTCACCTCCTTAGGCAAGAGGATAGCTGTTCAGGGCCAGGCAGGGGGGAGACTGTGCTGGGGGGAGAGTAAAATAAAGAGGGGGAAAGTTGCAACAACAGTAGTTCATGAAGTTTTTCTCTGGCAATGCTTGACAGTGGTCAGTTCTGCTGTATACTTAATGTTATCCTTTCCTGCCACCTTATCTGTCTTTTCTGCTACTTAAAGTTTTTCAATGTAAAAATATAGGAGGGAAACCTAACAAATGAAAATTAATGAAAGAAGCATGTGACAGGGAAATAGATTGTATACTTACATGTGTTTTTAGTGGAAGGGATTGTTGCCTGTGAAACCTGGTTGTGTGCATCTCTCAAGTTGCTCCCTCCCGACATCCACAAAAAGAAAAGAGTATCATTGTCATCTGCGAGGCCGCCAGGCCAGACTGGTAACTGCAGACTTGATGCTGGCCATGTGCTGTCAATGTGGTCCTTGGGAAGAACCTCCTAGGGATTTTTCAGAGGGCTATTTTTTTCACAAGTCAGCAGATTATTACAGTTTTTAACAATGCTCAGAGAATGAATTGTGGCCTTGCTATTTCCTTTATATTCTGCCCACTAAAAATGAAAAACTTACTGTGAGAATTAGCATTAACATCTGCTTTAGTTCTGGAGGTTGCAGGTGAATTTATTTGTACAAATGTGTAGTTGCTAATAAAATACAGTGGAGCAGGGAATGGGAGGTCAGCTACATTTAAAATGTATCTTTACAGGTTTTCTTTCATTGCATGTGAAGTGTTCCATTAAATCCATCTTCTTACTTGTACTTCATTTCAGGAACACTTGTTCTTTTTGGAAATGCGGGATTTAAAGAATAGTGACAAGTATCCCTTGTGTTTGGCTCAAACGTATGTGATTTGGAGGGGAGCTGGGTTTTGACAAAGATGGGAAAGAATCTTTATGTTAAAATGTATTCAGTTGACTGTATCTTATGTTGTACAAAGGTAGGAAAATCAGGAAATGAAACAGCTAGTGGAGTTTCACTGCTGAAATAGTGCAATGGGGTTGTTCACTGGGGAAGCTGAGGAGAGATACTTATAAACCATAAATGTGAGGATGTTAGTTTGGGTGTAATATATCTAAAAATTTAAATTCAGAGTGCTCTTAATGTAAAGATAAAAAGGCATTTTATCTCTGTGTAAACTATAGTTAATGTGTTTGGCGTTTTTTATTTATTTGTTTCCTGTCAGTAAGTTGTTCTGGATTCATATCAGCTTTTGTGCAATACAAAAAATAATTACTGTATTCTGTATGGAGCAGGAGAAAAATATTTTAATACAGTCTTTTCCAGGTTCTTTTCTTTAAAAACTTATATCTGTTTTTAAGTCAACTGTGTTACTACTGTATTCAACTTATTCTGGACAGGTCTGTGTGAATAGTTTACTCTGGGCATTGATTGCTGCTAAGTCTTCTGAAAGATCTCATGTTCTTTGTTAAGAAATATGGTAGAAATGAAATATTGAGCCCTGTGTAACTGTTGAAAAGTTCCTCCATTTCTGGTAGAGTAGGAGGTTGTCTTGAATGAATCCTGTGAATGAAAAGGTTTTTAGTTTGATGGCCAACAGCCGATGCACTGTCAGTGAAGATACATGAATGGCCTCGTTTCTGGCAGACATAGCATTTGTAGCTTATGTTTATAGGGGCAAAAGATAGATTAGAGCTAGATATTGATGTGACAAGATACAGGATCTATGCTTCTTGCAGGCCAAACATTTTCCTCCATCAGATAAACTTGCTGTGCTTTGGGAAGTTCCTTAAAGAAGCAGATCTTTATAGCCCTTTTAATTATAACTCTAATTTTTATATATGTATAAAAATTATATTTATATATGTATTTAAACCCTTACTGTTAAAAGCCATTCTTGATTTAACATTTCTGCTTGCAAATTAATAGGCATGCAAATACATAGAATATTGCCTTCTTGGAAGAGAGAGATTGGATGCAGAGAATCAGAGTTACTGCTTCTTTTAGGAGTTGATGTTCTGCTAGTTCAACTTTTTTTAAAAAGTTATTTTAACAAACCCCTCCAACAACTTTTTTGGAATGCTTAGCTGAATAGGAATTTGTTTTAATGTTATGAGACCCAGAGGAGTTTCTTGGCTATCATTTTGAATGGAATATGTTATCTTTTTGAGGGATTAAAAAAAATCTAATTAGTCAAGTTTAAATGTAGCATTTCTTGATACACCAGGGAACCTGGTACAGCCAGCACCAAAGTTACTAGGTTTTGCTGTTTCAAGCACTCTTTCTTCCAGCAGATCTCAAGCGTGGTTTTCTAACACTTAAGTGTTTGGTGTGTTTTTTTCACGTAACAAAAGCAAAAAAAGAAAAGTTAATAAATATAACTATTGACTATGGTGGAAGGCAGAACTGAATTTCAGGAGGTAAAGTCTAATTGTGCAGTATCTTGAGGTGGTTCTTTTAGTTTAGCATGCTGCTAAGGATAATGAGATTGACAGTGTGGGGGTCGAACGTGTTTGTGCTAACAGTTTTGGTGTCACAAAAATGCAACAGCACAAGGATTGTAGATCTGGAGAGCTGGCAGCTTACTTTGTCCTCACTGTCTGCTGTGTTGTTCTGTGATCTTGGAAGATGATGGATTTTCAGAGAAGTCCCTGATTTTAGCTGAGTTGAGGTTCATCTCTGTGCCCCTGCATTCTGGCAAGTACTGGCATATGTTTGCTAAAGTAGCTTGATTATTTGGAGGATAGAAAATAATTATGCTTCAGGCATTTTTCCTTGGTTTCCTTCCTCTCTGCTTGCCAAGTCTCACGTTTGGAAGCACTATCCAGCCCTATGAGTCAGCCTTATTGTGTTACTCAGATATTATCTATTCTGACAATCAGAAACCTGCACATCACTTAAGCCTGCATTAGACTCTAGTCCTTGTAGAAGTGGTTTTACCATCCCTTGCTGGAATTAAGTGTCTGCATAACTGAGAGGAATATAAATATTAATGCTCAGAGCTTGGCTGTTTATTTTCTTTGGGGGTTTAGGATTTAGACAAAATTTAAACAAGGATTATTTCAGATTATAGTAACCTATTTCCAGGAATTAATAAATAGGAAAAAAATATGCTAATAAATTTCCTAAAATAGGACATGGAGAAGTTGCTTCAAACGACAGTGAAATATTCGCTGTGCACACTGATTTTGAAATGGGCTTGAGCAAAACCAAAGGCACTTACTAGTATCACATATGAATGCTGTGCAGAGAGAATTAGCTGCTGCTTTAACGTACTTTGCCTTCTTTTGTGATAGTTTCTCCAGGAACAAGATCACAGTATGCAGATGCCCAGTTTGCCTCACATAAAAAATAATAGAATTTTTTTCCAGCTAGTGGGAGCATTCTACCAAATTAACTTGGTGCATTTTGCCTTCAGCCAACATCAGTACTTGTTTTTCAGAAAGATGACTTTTGTTGTTTTAATCAGAAATAATTTGGGGAAAATAAATTGTGCTTAAGACTTAGAAGCAATCGCCTGGTTACTGTGCAAAAAGTTGTTTCTGTCATGCATATTTTGGAGCTGTGTCACTGAGTTGTATCAGAATGAATGTATTTAAGATGGTGTGAGGATCACAAGAGCAAAAGAAAGAAAAAAACCCCCAAAACTTCAAGGTTGAGATAAAGACAGTTTACTACTGAAAGAAAAAGCAGCCAAATGTCAAGTGATGCAAAAGCACCACCACCAGACCAGTGTCCAGCCAGCCTTTGAGCAACAAATACTTTGAAAGAAACCTGCCTCACAGTCTTATTGCTGAGTGTGACATTGTATGGTATGGAATCTCTGTGGTATTTCAGGTCAGCTGTCCCAGCTGTGTCCTCTCCCAACCTCTTGTGCACCCCCTCGCTGGTGTGGCACAAGCTGGGATGCCTGTAAGTGGTTTTCAGCAATAGGCGAGACGTTGGTATGCTACAAACGCTGTTTTAGTCACCAGAGAAAAACACAGTACCATAGGGGCTGCTGGGAAGAAAATGAACTCTCTCCCAGCCAAACCCCGTGCAATCTCTGCCCCTTGTTGCATACCGTCTGAATCACGCTCAGGTGAAATATCAGGCAGTTTTTTTTAATGGCCCATAATCTGTATTTTTGGAGTGTGATGGATATCTGGTATTTGATAAGAAAACCAGGAGCATCATAGAATGCTCTTCTCTATATTTAGGTTAATATAATGAGACCTGTGTATGTCAGTCATTGTACATTTTTGCTGAGAGATTTCAGGGAGGACTTAGCACTTTTCCTCACTCTTATGTCGAAGAGAACTCTCTGGCCTACATTCAGCAGCTTTGTAACTCGCAGTCTCATGAAGCCCAGCAAGAGTGAGATCAGTTTCAGAAGAACAAAAGAGAGGAACAGAAACTACCCTTTTGGTACTCTGCAAACATTCTGTAGCTAGTCAATATTTAATGTACACATTCAAGTAGCATTTGCAGCCTTATCTAAAAAAATCACAGGACTCATTTTTGTCCTTTGCACTATAGAAGAAGTAGTGCACGTAGTGGTAGACGGCCATCATTTGGGATGTAGGCAGCAAGTTGCTTATACCCTGCTGCTGGGCAAGAAAAGACCTGTTGCTGCTGCCTGGAGTTCTAGCCTAGGACTTGATGGAACAGACTGGTATTCCCCATAGAAAGATTTGTAAATTTATGGTTTTTAACAGTTTTACCAGACTATCTGGTTTTGGAGGGCTTGTGCTTCACTCTTCAGTCTTTATTCAACAGACTTACTTCTTCTATAATGTATGCATAGATAGAACTTTTTTTAGTGTAAAGTCCAGATAATGTGTTTAATGTCCTCCTTTATTTTAGCCATGGTTTCAGTGTAGTGATGATAAATAATTTCTGTAAAAATACCCTTTGAAGTAGAACATAAAAGGTCCCTGTTAGAGAACCTGTTTCAGGGCCTTGCCTGTGTTTTGTGAGCTTCTGTGATTAGTCAGATGGACTTTTTACATCAGTTTTGACAGTATAAAGGCAGCAGTGAGAAAGAACAATGTGCAGAGAACCCTCTTACTTCCTTCATCTCTGCCTTTCTTCAGGTCGGGGGAGCTAAGTATGAGGAAGTGAAAAATAGGCAGCAAATGACTGGGTGGAAGGAGAGAGTTTGAATTGTAGGGCCTGGTAATAGGGGAGGGGGAAAATCCTGCCAGAAAGCTTGCCTGTCTGCTCATGGGAGGTTTGTTTGCAGCAACCTCACTTGAGTGCCTCTTGGTAACTGCTGGCCTGTTTTGGGGCAGAACAGGTGCAAATTTGATGCCTTTGATATGTTAAATTTCTTGGATAATTGTGACTGGTTTGTTTTTAAAGCCGTAGCTGTTGTCATCACTGTTTGTTTGTTTGTTTTCATTTTCTTTTTTCTTGTTATCATTTTAAATGCTTCTTAGTCAGATTTAGAAGGAAAACTCTGTGGGCTTTTCCCGATGTAAACATGGTACAATAAATCTCTTGGGTATTTTATTTTCTTCTTTTTAAAGAGCTGACAGATGAGATTTTGGTATGACAATGACTGTGTTTGTGTCAGCTGCAGTCATGAATGTCAGCACTGTAGGAGTGTAGTCCGATACACAGAGGTCACTTCTTTCACCCTGGAAAGGAGCAGCCTCTCATTCTACAGAGTGTCTTAAATGTGCAGATGGCAAATTTTGATGTATGAAAACTATGAATGGATATAATAATTGAGTTCATCCATGTTTTTGATATAATACTGAGCTATCAACGGCTATCAGCAGACTTCTGGATAGTTGCAGAGGTGTTTTGCTTTCTAACTGGTCCTTTGGCTTTTTTAGGAATTGCTTTAAAAAAGTTATACCCATGTATTTTTCATTCTTTCAGGCTGAAGAGCTAACTAGGAAATGTAACTTGAACAGAAGTTGGAATAAACATAGAAAAACAAAGATTGTCTAGCTTAAAAGATTTGGTTAATCTATAAGAATAATTTTGTTTTATTCTTTGTAATAAGTTAGTCCAGACTTAAGTATTATTATAGTAATTAGAAGTTCTTTTAAATATTTTTTCTTTAGATATAGATGTTAGTTTTTTTAAAGTATTATTACCCTTTGAAAGTGTTCAGTAAACATAATCTCACCTTTTTGCCCTGTTAAAGATGTTCATTCTGCAGATGAAACCACAATTACTTAGATGTTGTGGTATTAAATATTTCTTATGCTATATGTTTTTGTTGTCTGAGACAGTTTTAAAGATTCTGGAATGGATGGTCCTGGAGTTGGTCCTCATATTGCATTCTCATCCTGTTTGTTGAGGTTGCTTCTCATTTATCCTCACATCTACAGTCTGTGACTCTCCTTCACAGCCTCATAGAGGACGATAATGTAATTTTACTGAAGTTTGGAGACTTGAGGATTTGTGTCTTACCTTAGGTACACCTATGTAGTTGTAATAGCTGATTTACTAATGTTTACAGTTCTTTTGTACTTTCAGCTAAAAATACAAGCGTAAAATTAGCATGTCGTTAATTCACTGCTAATGCAAGTATTTGAGATTGAAGAAAATCAAGAAATGACTCAGTGCTGAAGTGAATCCATCATTAGTGATTGGTCTTAATGGAAGAAAAAAAGACTTTTCAATGTAGAAATATATAAGCAAATTTAATTTCTTTGATAGCACATAACTTTACTGTTCTTTGTTCTTGCCAGTAGCAACATATTAGGATTGTGGTAAAAGAAGGTTTTAATTCAAAAATCTACTTGAGTTTAAGAGAAATTTATATGAAATATATCAAGAGAGCAGAAGTGGGAACATCTCCCCAGTAGATATGTTCCTCCATTTGAAATCTAGCTTCATAACTGACTACAAAATATAATATTGTAAATGCTGTTTTACAATAATGTACGTAATCCGAAGAACAGTCTTCAAAATACACAAAACACAGAGACAAATCTTTCTTGTCCAGTTCTTGGCAACACCGTAAGAACAACTTCTTCCATTGCCTTGGATGTGCCAGGTAGCACCAGTGACCTGTTCTGAGCATCAGCACTTGGTGTTTGGGTTGAGAGCTGCACCGAACTCTGAACTGGGCTGAAAGGAACGTGTTGCTTGAGAATTCTTTTCTTGTGACTCAGTTGAGAACTAGGTAACAACAATAGGGTTGGTACTGCCGGTGGGGACGGGCAGGGGGAAGCGTAAAAACTGGAGAGGCCTTGTGTTCTCTTATCACTGCTGGTTGGTCGTTAAAATGTAGCAGTAAATAGGGTTTTGATTGCAGGGTGAGAGTGGGGACCCTTGGCTCTTTTTCCCTCTATCATTTGAGAGGGACTCTTTACCTCTGTAAATGAATAATAAAAGAGCAAAAGCATCATGCTGCAGATGGGACATCTGAATATGCTCCTTTTTTAAAGCAGTTGCTAAGAAAATCTTAGGATGTGTCTCCATTAAAAAAGTACCTTTTTTTGCTTTGTGTCATGATGACTTGTGAATGATACTGCAAAATGTGAATAAACTTCCAAAAAGTAGATTTTAAAATGAGAGGAGTTTAATATATTTGTATTTGTGTAATGAGTCTTGCCTGCTGGTCTCTGAACTCCTCAGTTTTCTGCCTTTTTATTTAACTTAAAATTTGGCTTAAAGTTAGATGCATTTTGTCTGAATGTAGCTCCTGGACTTGCTTTTGTCCAGAGTGACATTTGCTTTTGGAAGGCAGCAGTTGAGCCTCATCCTGTGGATGGCAGAATATTGACCCCTGTGAGAAGAACCTATTGTCTGCGTTAGACGTTTTAAATTCTTTTTCCTCCTGTTGTTAGTGGTGTGTTTTTATACAACCACCAAGCAAAGTCCCCAGCTCTTTACTGTGAAATCCTCTCATGTTCCCCACCCCCACAGCGATTAAAAATCCTTTCATGAAGTGACCGTATGGTGGCTTGTGAAAGTTTACTGGTTTATTTTAGTGCCCTCTGTTGATAATAAGGCTCTTAATGTATGTTCTTGCCCCTTGACTGTTTTGAACCTGTTGGATGGAGAAAGTTTCCATTAAAGATGATTTTTCCACTACAATTTAATGTTCTTGTAGTGTAGTTATCATGTATCATAGATTGAAAAGTTTATGCCTTATTCTGCTTATAAAAATAAATACAACTTATGTAATGAATTGGTTTTTAGTGAATATTCAAGCTTTTTCTTCAGAAAAACACTTTTGAGGTGCCCCTAGTAGGAAATGTTAGTTGCGTACATCTAAACAGGATTTTCTGTGTGTGTGTGTGTGTATTATTTTAAAATGTATTTTAAGTAGCAAGATCAGAAAAAAAAAATCAAAAGCCAGTTCAGGTGTCTATGTAAGAATAAAAGTATAGAGGCAGAAAGATGATTGACAGGAAAAAAATGTCATGTGTTCTATTCCCCTCTGATGCCTAATGTCACTGACACTGGTCCTCTGTGCAGTGTTTTCCATGTTTCTTGAAATAACAGTGAAAACTAGAAAATATGCAGGAGTAAGTTTTCTAATTTTTAGGTCAATTTCTTCTTGTTTAGTGTCTGGTACTCGTGTGATGTTCAGGAATTGCAGCCTCTTCAGTGCCCTGTTCTCTCTCCTGCTGTTCCTGTGGGCACTTAATCCTTGAATAGTAAAAGTGTTAACAATAAAATATACTTGGGAGGTGTTAGTAATGTGTTACATTTATGGATTACATAAACACAAATTAGCATCTCCCTCCTTGTTAATTGTCTTTATATTACAATTTATGCCTTGGTTCTTGATGACTGAGTGATATTTATTTATTTAATTTTTTAACTCACAAGAGTAAAAAGTGGCATTGAACAGAAAGGTTATAAGCGTGTTGCTATCAAATTCAGTGGATTGCAGGAGATCTTAATTCCCTGTGAATTTAGCATTCCAGAAGAAATCACATTGCTGTTTTGAGATGACAACATACTGCCTTTGACAGTATGGCCCTGAAAAAAGGGGTGGAAGTGTAAAAGACTTCTGCTTTGATCCTGCCAAATAATAATATAGCTGTGACATGATGATCACCTCTTAAATGCATGGCACACCTGATACTGACTGCCTGTGACAAATTAGACCTGGTTGCATGTTGGTTCCTTGCAACTCACCTGATGCTTGATAAGTTAAATGTCACAGCCTAGCTAATCTGAAAATAGGAAGAAAATTGTTTAATTCAGATGTTTTTTATGCAACATTAATGAGGATTTTAGTCTCATTGAGAAAGAATTTGCACTGGATATCTTCATGCTGTCAAATCATAAGAAATGTAGTTTGGAAAAAACTGTTGATGGTCTCTGTTTCTAGCCCTGTGTTCAGAGCAGGATCATCACCATTGCAGACCAGGTCAGCCATGGCTTTGTCGTGCTGATTCTTGAAAACCTTGGCAGGCACCTCAGCTCCTTCGAATAACCTGTTGCAGTGCTACAGGATGTCCTTATGAAGCATTTTTCCCTAATGTCCAGCCTGAATCTACCAAGCTACAATTTGTATGTTGGTCCTTATTTTATCTGCTACTACCAGGAAAACTGTGGCCAATAAATTTAGCTATCTGCTATTCATGTATTTTTTGGGGTGGGTTGCTTTTGTTTTGTTGGTTTTTTTTTCTGACTAAAACTGTGTACTAGTTCAGTATTAACTCCTGTAGTTTTTAACAAGTCTAAATATTACAAAAGAGAGTATATATAAAAAAATTTATATATATTTGATATATCTTGCACTGAATAAGTTCCTGTGATTGGACTGCTATTTTTAAACATACAGGATGATTTTTATTATTGATACTGGTCTTTGAATAGGAAGACTGTATCCTGTGCATTTTTCTTAAGTTGTATGAGCTGTGATAAAACCTTAGTGGTACATCCTTTTCCATCAGCAGTTAGCTTATTGCTATCAAATGCTAAAATATATCTTTTGTATTTTCAAACATATAAGAGTGTTTCTAGGCTGATTTAAACAATTGCATTTATTGTATAAAGTAGCAAGAAGTTTTCAGTTTTACCATTTGTTAGTTTTACTATAGAAGCATCTAGAGATTCTGGGCAAGATTATTGTTCTATCTTATGTGCAAGTTCTAAATAAAGAGACACTTTTTAACTGGGTGAGAGGTATTTTTTGTGCAAGTTTTTCTTTAGGGAGGTGATACATTTAGAAGTACTTGTTTCTTTCTCATTGCATCAGCCCTCTGCATTGCACTCATACTTCTCTATTGAGAGTGATGGCAAGGTTTTAATTCTAATTAGCTGAGCTTGAAAAGTGAATTAAAAATATGTTCAGAGTGCATAGAAAAGGAGTTGGATTCACTGGGGCATTCATAGTGGAGTTGTGGTTCTCCTCATACGTTAGAGAAATCTTAATAGCCAAAAGAAGTCTAGTTGAGAAAAAATTAGATACTATTAAGAATTCAAATAAGATGTGCTGAATTTCTCTTTCCCTATTTAGAGTGGGAGAAAAAATGCTCATGATGAAATCTCTCTCACCTTCACCATGTGTTCAAATGATCTTTACTCATTGATGCTGAGGAGAGGGTGACAGAGGACTTCAGTACAGGATGTCCAGCTGGATTAGCTTTACATACACAGTTGCTTCAGCTTGTTACTTTTCTGTTCTTTCAGTGTCAGTTCCTTAAAAAAAAAAAAGAAAGTAGTAAAAGGTTGGTTCTGGCCAGACTTCCTGTTTTACAGTCTTTGTAGTTTCTGATGTTTGTACTTGCTCAGTTCTTGTAAAACTTGGGTCTTAGCTTAAAAAAACCAGTATGTGCTGTAAATAAGAGAACAGTCCTTGATTTATACTAATGGGATTTCAGCTTCTAGAATATGTTTGTGAGATGGTGCAGTAGTACTTTTACCCTTCTTTATTGCTGATTTTTTTTTTCTCCTTGTTTGCGAAATAAGGTCTAGGAGGGTTGCATTGTTTTTCTACGTGTTAAGACTAATGTCAGTAAGTGACAACATCAAACTCTTGTAGGATACAAAGATGTTTTATATATGTAGACATAATGGGTGATAACAAAAATGGAAGGGTTTGTGTTTGGTGAGTGGAATTTTATTTTTTTAAAGGAAATTAAAATTTATTTAACTGTTAATGGAAATAGGGACAGATAATTTCGTAAGGAGATGAAGAATGGGAAAAATTCAGAAGCTCATAAATAAGTACTTCTGAAGTTTTGGAATGAAATGGGAATTTGAAATTAGGTAGGAATATTGTGAATACATATGAATATTTATTTTACTCCTGGCAGGTAGCATAGTCTAGTAGAATTAATAAAGCACATGACTTACTGCCAGGAGTTCATGTTTATATGAGTCTGGGAGTACTGCACTTCCATGGGAGTAGTATACTGTTAATTTACTGTAAAAGTTAATTAGACTGGTGCTTACATGGGTGGGTGTTACTCTAGTTTTTGGGAAGTAAATGTGGGACTTGATGGAGAGCATGGTGTATGTGGTAGACTTGTGCGTTTCAGAAGACTAATATCAAACTTAAAGAAGCATGGATTTTTTTTCCTTTTCCTCTGAGACTTACTGGTTTGTGAGGCTGGTTAAATCAGTGTACCTTTGTACCTGTGCATACATAGACAGATTTATTAATAGGTAACGTATGCCTTTTGTATATGTGTATGAGCTTGTATGGGTGTATATATGTACAACAGTTACCATGCTTGTTTTTCCAACATCATTAATATTTTTGGTCTGTAAAAACTGTGAATATAAATTAAAATATAAAAATAAGGTACATTATAAAAGTACAGGATAAAAAAATATATCTGGAGTTTCTGTTAGAAGCTGTTCTTGCACTTGGTGTTTATAATTGTCATTGATACAGTTGTTTCCATTGCTTATTATTTCAGTGCTGTAATTATGTCTAATCTGAGTACCAACTCTAGCCCAAGATGTGAAAGCAAATTTAATAGTGGCTGATTAAAAATATTCTATGGAATGTGGGGCATGGTAGTTTTGATTATCAAAAATCTTATGTGTCAGCCTCTCTTCTGAAGCTGAAGTGCATCAATAACCTTATACCACTTGAGTGGGGATGTGAAGATCTGTGTGTAGCTTCTAAAATTGCTACCCTTTGCAGAGTTTCAAATTTCATCCTGGTAGCTTGGATGTGGGCTGAATGCCATCACAATTTGCTATGTTAGGGATTTACTGGTGCTATTAGGTAACCCCGAAGAGCACATTAGATACTGCATTGCGCAAAATGACTGTCTTGTGTTTCTGTGGGGTGAAAGATGACTTCAATTATTAACATTAATTAGACAAATGTAGGGTTTGGTTTGGGATTTTTTTCTTATAATTTAAATACTTGCTGTAAGTATGATTCAGACTTTCTGAGCTAGTGGTTATGCAGCTGACTTTATTTCAGATCCAGAGAGCAGGTCCTGGTAATCTGTGTTCTCCCACACAAACTTTTATGATACACTTAGTTCCCGGCTTGTTTTAATCAAAAAGTAAGATCTGAAATTGAGTCTACCTTTTTAAGAGTTCATTTTTAATTTACAGAACATACTGTGCTAGTAATACCTTAACTTTGGTGTTGCTCATTGGTCTGGAGAGTGGAGAAGAAACAGTTTTGGGGCTTTTTTTCGTGTAGGTCATAGCACTGCTAATGTGCTTGGATACCATAGTGATGAGTACTATAAATATCCAAATATATCAGCCAACAACTGGAAATAAGTTTGTAAACACTAAATTCTTTCCATTATCAAAGGCAGCAATTGAAACATTCCCCGCTCTCCCACCTCTTGCTCTGTACTTTAACTGTGCACATCAGAAAACAGAAGGGACATAAAAACTGTCTTCCAATTTTCCCAGGGAGCAGAAAAGTGATAATTAAAAGAAGAAAAATGTCATTTAAATTGTATGTGTTCAAGCTTGTTAGTTGTCTGTAAACCCCTCTTCTATTTTCATCTTGTCTAGGAGTTAGTGTTCAGAGGACTGGGTAGCAATACAGGTAGCAGCACTTCAAATAACTGCAGTTCTTATGTCATGTGATATGCTCTGTGTAAATACGAAGGGCTCTGCTCAGCACTGCTGGATGTTCAGTGGGTACTTGGGAAGGCGTGTTGGCAGTGAAGCAGCATCCCATTGAGGTGCTGGGTAAACCTTGCCTCGGGGAATTGAGATGCCAAGCTGATTTCTAGAATTACGGTGATCAACCCCCAGAACTTCACCAAGGAATGATTTTTTAGTGTGTGTGTGTGGTGTCTTCTTTTTGTTTTGAATGCTTTAGCATATTTTATCTTACATGACTACAGAAATAATTTCAAATCTACAAGCTGGAGTTAGGTTACAGTTCTGTTACCTACAGTCAGTCAAGTCTCTTAATCTGAGACTGCTGATGTAATTTGTTGTGTTTTTTCATTCCAGGGAGGATGAATTTGGTGTACCAAATGGTGCCTGACATACATATGATTTGGCAAAGGAATTTTTGGTCTTTGGAGTTGAGAAACATTCTGTTAAAACATTTTTCATAATTAATTACTTATATTTTCTTGCTTTATGATTTAGTTGGATTTTTTGTTTTCATTTAATTAAATTGTGATGTCAGGGCACTAAACTCTCTTTTCTCTGCCATAGGCAGTAGGGGGAGCACCAATAACTTTTAGAAATGGATTGCTTTTGGAAAATGGAGAAGCAGTAAATTGCTGTTTATTTTTTTAAATTATTTTTATTTTAGAAATTATTTACAAAGCTAAATATTGTCATTAGGAAAAGCTGGGATGAAAGACTCTGCTGGGCATTATGCGTTTCTCTCCTGGTTTGTTATCTGGTTATTTAACCACTGACTATAGTTGAAATCAGATTTTTCAGCCAGCCTTTTCAAGGGGCATAAATGACCTCTAATTTTCAGAAGTTCTCCAAAGAAAGTGGCATACAGGTTCAGATTAATAGTATATTACTGTCATTACTTCACAAAGTACTAGTGGGTGAAGAAACACTGTCAAGCATTTAGATCTGCATATATATTCCAGGAAAACTTCAGTGTAATATTATTCAGAGAGTAACATGCATGAAGTCTGGGGTTTTTTTCCTTCTGCCTTTAAAATTATTCTTCATGGCTTCTCTGATGGTGGACATATATGGACGTAATAGTTCTCTTTCGGAGTGGAGGCTTGCTTTTTACAGTACAGAAATCCTCCTAAGAGTGTACTTTAGTTCTAAATATAGTCTCTGAATTAACACTGCTAATTTTACCCGTGTATTATTCACATTGGCTCAAACTGTCAACTGTCCTCCAAAGGCAAGTAAAATTAAATTGTGAGAGCGTGTGTATGGAAGTTGGAAGTCCTGGAGGAAGAATTTTTTTGGACATCATGGAAGCATGAATCTTGCACCTTTGTTTTAAGCTGTAGGTAAATTGCATACTACTATTAGAACAAGTTTCAGTTATTAATAGTCTTAGTATCATGGGCTCACAGATGTGTCTGGAAAAGAGAATATTAGAATATAGAGAAGCTGGAATCAAAATGGTCAAAGCCAGATGATACAGGAAAGCAAGGGGTTTTCCACATGTGTTTTTTGTATTGTAATCAGTTTTGTAGGATGGTACAGTAACTTATATTCGTATCTTCTTATTGCTTTCATAAGGTTTCTCTTAATTATAGAAGTATCAAATTTCTTTGACAAGTATCAGGCTTTTGGTTTCTATAGGAAAATGCTGTGAATTCCAGGTGGGTCTTACCCTCTTTGCCCCTCAGTTTATTCCTTCTTTTTGTTCTGCCTGAATTTGTGGAATGTAAAAGGCAAACATTAAACCAGGGTAGCCAGTATTGCTCAGTGTAGAGAACAGTGGGAGGAAGCAGGTAAGGTTTTTACTAAGTGACAATAGGATAGTTGTTGTAACACTCTGCTTCCTATAATTAATTTGAGAAATAAGGATAATGAGGCTTAATTTTTGGAGTATAAAAAGTGACTTCTTCTGCAGGATATAGAGCTATGCTAAAATCCAATTTAAGGTTAATCCTCTGTGACCTGAGCTGGGTTCCAGATGGTGACCTACATGTGGAGCAGGCTGTTAATTTTTTTATCAAAGCCCTAAAGTACCCAAGACACTTTAATGGAAGGCAACACTATTGTATATTAAATGAAGGGTGGAGTGGCAAAGCTAATAATATAAAAGTTAGAAAATAGAGCTGGAGCATCTTCTGCAATGTTGTATTTTATGCTTTTCTGTATTTATTTTCTGGGGTTTTTAATACTTGTTTTCAGGTTTGTTTTTTTCTTTTCCTTTTTTATTTAGTTATTTTTTTTAATTTCCTGTTTAAATACATGTGTTTTTCCTCACATCTTGGTAAATGATTATATAGACCAAGACTGCTAGGTCCTCAGCAGACCTATTGCAGTTGAATATAAGCTTCTGTTAACCTGTTATTCGTGTACCATCTGGGGATCAACATCTGAAGGGGAGAAACTTTCCCAATGAATTAAGTTATTCTTGAGGCAACAATTGAATTTTTGGGATTCCTGGAGATGATTTCTGGCCCTTAGAAGGGATTACTGCTTGATACAGGCATTCCCAAAGGGTATAAAGTAAATTGCTTGTGGTAAGTTAACCACTTCTGAGAGGTGCGTAGCAGTGGCAGTGCTGCAGCAAGGCAAGCTGGCTGTGTTTGGCGACCTGGCCTGACCTTCGTCTGCAGCAGAAGGAAGGAGGAAGGAGACAGACAGGAATAATCTTGCTATGAAGCAGTGAAAGCCGTCAAGCAGTATCCCAGTGCCTCACTGGACCCATGGCAGCCTCAGTGCTGTGGCTGCTTAGAGCACCTGCTTCTGTCTGTAAAAGGATTTCTTTTTCCATCTGGGTGATGTACACATGTGCTCTTACTGTACAGAAGTTTGAATGATACGTGAAAGAGTTGCCCATTAAAGGGTTGTCAAATTTTGGAACAGGCTGCTGAGGAAAGTTGTTGAGTCACCATCCCTGGAGGTATTCAAAAGACAATACGTAGACTTGGTGATTAGGGCCATGGTTTAATGTTGCACTTGGCAGTGGTGCATTAATGGCTAGACTCAATAATCTTGAGGGTCTTTTCCAACTTAAATGATTTTATTCTATGATTGAGTTTGAGCTGGGGCTCCCCAAAGTGAGAATGCAGAGATAAACTAAAAGGATGACTACTGTGTGTAAGGCTCAGCCAGGGCAGATCAGTAGAGAAAATGAGGCTGGAGTATGAGGTTGGGAGAGAAAATGAAGGTGTGTCCTCTCTTCCACACTTGCGTTGCCTTGCATAACGCTGAAGGGTGCTGCTCCTGTTAGAGCTATTCTTGTTGGACTGTGAACCAAGATAAGAGATCCGCTCTTCAGTGGTGAGCAGAAGAGGTACCAGTTGACTCTAAATATGATATTTTTAATATAAAGGCAATCTTCATAGGAGCAGGGATTAAACTTTAGTTAGTGGATGGTGATGTTAAAAATGTAGCCAGAAACTCCACTCTTCTTTGGAAGTTAAAAGTGTGATTTAACCTTCTAAATTTATTGATGTTGAATTGTAGGCTCTGTTTCTTCCATGAATAAAGTGTAAGGTATTGATACACACTTTGATCAACCACAGAGTTTTAATTGTATGTAATGATAATGCTCTCTGGGAACCCTCAGGTTTTACTCTGGTCCCTTGGGTGAGACGGAGTCTCTCTCAACTCTTCTCATGTGAGTTTCTCTTCACATGCACCTCCTTTTCCCTTCATGTCTTAGGTGAGGTGGTTTTGCTGCTGAAAGGCATCAGCCTAGCTAATCTGGGAATGCTGTTGTAGGAGATGGCAACTGAAGTAAGTTAGAGAGTTGGGATAATGCAAATAATTTTCCTTTGGAGATTGAGAACGTACAACTTAACGTCTGTCTTAGTGTAGGAAGGTGGAGGGGTAGGTACTACTACTGGATGTTCTCTTACAGAGAACAGAAATACCTGGAGGGCTGCAGTGGATTTCTGTTCTGATGGGCTAAGTTACTCCAGATTTTGGAGTCATCAGTAGATGGGAATGAAGAAAAAATGCCAGTGCGAGGAAGTGTATGCTGTGAAAGGAGGTGGTATTTGTGGCACGGGTATCTTGCAGATTCAGAAAGGAAGGAGGAGGGATATATTGTGACATCTATAGTATTTTTCCCCTTTAGCCATTACTTTTAATGGAGATCCTAGGGGGATATTTGATTTCCTCATGTCTTCACTGTTAAGTGCTTGTTGTTGGAAAGTGGAATTGTAAGCAGTAGATGGCCTTCATGAAAGGGCAAATGCAAGTTAAGATCGAGGCTTTTGAAAAAAATGAAACAGCCAACCACAAAGCAAAAGTTCCCTGTGGCAGTATAGGTTTTCACTCATACTTCTATTTCAGCAAAATGCAGTTACCTGTTTATGTGACTGCTATTCTGGAATATTACTTTATCCTCTTATCCTGGGAGGTGTGTGGGGGGGCAAGGGATGGGGGGAATAGAACCTGTTAATCTAAAAATTATTCTAGTTAGTTATGTAACTGTTTCTTAAAAATAGCTCTCAATTGCTGGAGAAAATGGACAGATACCACGGGATACAAATTTCTCTTCAGTTTGTGCTCTTTTGTGCATTGCACTCACATTGTATGCATAATATTTATTATTTGGTGGGGGCCAGTTGCATGTAACTCACATGTACTCGTACAGCAATCTGTGAATATCCTGTAACAGACTTCTCTGCCAGGTGCTGTAGATGCATAGCAGTAAAAATGAAAACTGAATCTGAATGCAGAGAGGCATATAAAGATAAAGCATTGAGAATGGGGTATGTCTTTGTGTGTGTGTCAGTTACTGCTGGGAGAGTTTAACTTTGAAAATGACTGTTCAGAGCATCCTTTATTCTACTGTGTTTCTGGAAATCATTGTTATATTTGACTTGTGGGTGTGTGATATCCTTGGGATAAGGAGGCAAACTGCATAAATCAAAAGGTTTTTTGTAGTCTGGTAAAGCAAGTTCACCCTTTAAAGACATACTTCCAGCTCAACATGCTCAATTTTCTCATCTAAAGAGATTTTTATGTAATTTAGGTTAGCCTTTGTCTTTGTAGATTGATTTAGCAGATGGCCAGTGCAAGCTTACACCAATAGCAGTCATAAATAACTTGTTTTTGGTGACTGATACGGAGTAAAAATTTGCTCTTGGGCTTACCTGCTGTTTACTTTAGACTTTCTGCTCAGATACAATCTGTGAAATGTTTTCTGAATCAGTTAAATACCCCATGGTATTGTATTTGCCTCATGTGCTTTTAATGAATGGTACTTTTGCATTTCTCTAGCATTGGCATCTGCAATAATTGAATACAGTAAGGAAAAACAGAATAGTCTGGAGTAGTTGACTCTGCTATAATTTATTTTTTTCTGCTGAATAACATTTTCCTGTAAAACAAGTTTCACCTCCTGCGTTTTGAACTGCACGTTCATTAAATCTGTCCTTGCTGCACAGGGTCATTTTACAGTGGCAGCATCCCACTTCTATACAGTGCTGCTTTTCTTTGCAGTCCCTTTTTATATCATCGGAATCTGGGCTTCATGTGAGCGAGCTAAATTGACCCAGATTTGGCTCAAGAGTAGGAAGTTTCTAAATTTGTTTGAAGATATTTCTCTTCTGGAGTTGTGGATTCCCCATCTGAATATTATTAGCCTAGATATTGCTAGGTAAATTGTGACTTCATAGAAATACTAATAGATGGTACTCTTTTTTTTGTATCCTAAAATATCAGTTATGTTAAGATCCTTAGGCAGGATGGCTTTACTTGGTGTGTATCTGGTATGTTGGGGGCTTAGGGCTTTTCTGTTTTCTCTCTGCATCTGTATACATAATGAGTGTTAAGACCTCAGCTTTATCCTTGCAAATCCTAGGAGGTTTACTGTACCACTCACATGTATTTGCCTTTTTTTGTTTGTTTGTTTGTGGTGTTTGTATTTGTTTTCCCCTATTGTTGCATTGGAGTGGTACAGTCTCCCTGAAGTCAGCTGTTGCAAAACACACAATGTGGTTAGATGTTTTTGTTAAGCTTTATTTATTGAAATACATGTAAAGTTTTTATTATTTTAGTCTTGTGATAATTGATACTGCCAAACAGCTAATTTAAAGGAACATTTATTTATTTTTTTTTTAAAAGCAGAATGTGGATCATTTTACCCAATATCTTCTTGCACAAAGAAAGAATTTCCCAAATCCGATATGTATTTCAGGCAAATGGCATTAATTTTTAATGAGGAGAGTTTTGAATGACAGGTCATTCTAGAAATATCTTTTAACTTCAATTAGTACTGGGAACTTTGGCCTCAAATCTGACTTGTGTGGCACACAGGAGAAAAGTAATACTTTCTACTGAACTCATCTCCTGTGTAGTGGCTTTTAAACTGATCATGTATGATCAGAAAAGCTAATGTATTATCTCTATTGTGTGCTTCATTTTGGCAATGATTCTGGTTTGATCACCCATGTGCAATTCTCTGCGAAGATTCTCAGATTGTCATCTAACTTAAGTGATGGAATTAAGGATTTTGGCTCTTGAAATGGGATGTGGAATGCAGAGATTGATCTGTAGTGCTAAGGTGAGATTGTATGAAGATGTGATCCACTCATCATTTAGCTGCATGCTCTTGCTGCTGGAATGTAAGAACTTCACTAATGAAGTTTTTGTCAAGTCTTCTGTCTCAGAAGGTGCGGTGGGAAGCTGATGTTGGTGTACAGGGATGACCTCTCAGCCATGGGACAGCGTTCTGAATAAATCAAAGCCGGTGTCGCCTGTGTCCTGATAAGAAATTATCAAAGAACACTCTTCTCAAAGAGTATTTCAGTACCATAAATACAATTTAATACAGTCAGAGTAGTAACTTCTACAGGGCGTGTTCTTTGTCAATACTGTGTTCTGGGGAAGTAGGTAGATCTAAGTGAAGCACGGCAACCTTTCATGTGGTAAGTGGAAAACAGGATGTGAATAATATGAAAATAGGGAGAAGTGAGTAGTTTGCTTTATGAGTAAATACTTTTCATTTTCAGTTTCTGTGTTAAGCTTCATTAAATACACTTTAGAACAAACGTGTTTCCCACTCCCCCTTTTTTTGTATTATTTGCAAGTTGAAAGTGTTATCCTCACTTCTTACACTGAGTAGGATTGTTGCTACCTTATCAGCTCTCTGGCAAACGAGGGAAGAAGGTGTGAAAGGGTGTGGAAATGAATAAGATGTCATAAATCGGGGGAAAAGTAAATTCAGAACTGTAGAGGAGGAGGATAATGAAAATGGATACCAAATGGCCAGGCCATAATAAATTAGATGAAATATGTTAGGCAAGTTTCTGTTTGAGTATGTTCATAGGTATGTAGTGTTCTTTTGTTGGTAAGGGTGTCTGAGAAGCTATTGCCATTTGCTGGAACTCAGTGTTACCTCTGCATTTCTTTTCTTGTGTGTGTATGCTATCCTGGTACTTCTGTGTTGCAGCTCTTATCTTTCCAGCATGGTTTTCTGCTCTACTTACTAAAAATCCTTTGAATTCCTCTTGCAGTACTTCTTTTATTTGTAGGATGTCTGTGGGGCTGACCTACCATTTAGTCCTTCTTCTATCTCTCTACTATAACATTGCTCAAGGGTAGTCATTTTACCAGTATTTCATCTGAAGGAAAGTCATAAAAGCAATTATATTGGTTCAGTTTTTGAAAATTATGTCTCAGCTGCAACCTTTTAAGTTTGCATTTTTATTATTCAGGGTTGTACTGTTTGAATTCTTTGTGAATTATGTAGCTTGTAAGTTACTTCAGCTTTTAAAACCAGCAAGGTTTTTAGGTACAACTTGTGTTCTTTTGGTATGCAGCACAGAAGATTACAGAAAAGCCTACACAATTAGTGTGAAGCAAAGTAGAACTGACTTGGAGTTTGCTATCCACATCTTACGTAAAAGAGTTCTGATTGCTACTGGCAGTACACTAACTGGTGATGGTGGAAGGCAGTGAACTTGCTTCTTTTTTTCTAAATGACATTAATTGAACTTGCTTCTGAATACCACATGACTCTCTGCTGTGAGGACATAAATGTGACACAACCATCTCAGTTTATTGGCAGTAAGGGTTTAATGTTATTTTAAATTATCATGAAATTAGTATTAAATTATGGTTTGCCTCTAATAAGTTTTTTTATTAATTATTCTTCTGTATTAGTTGCTGTTGAAACACAGAACTTTATAAACAAATACTGTTTAGGAATTCTTTTTCATAAAGAACTTGTTAAATGTCTGAACAGTTCTCTGCTGTGTCTGTGGTGCTTCCTTTTCTGCTACAGCTTTCTATGATGCATGTTTTTATTTATTCCTTGGAAGAGAGTTATTTGCAGATATTTCCTGTTCATGCACCTCACATTCTGACATGGTAAACATGAAGTAATATGAACAGACAAACAAACCCAAAAAATAACAAACCCCAAAAAACCCCCAAACAAACAAACAAGCCCCCAAAAACCAGCCAAAACAAACCAACCAAGCCCAAGCCATTCTAGTGACTGCTGCTGCACCCTGGAAAGGCATGCTTGTGCTTCCAGAGGTCAGTCTCTTCAGGGCTTTTTGCTAGGACTGGCCTCCTGCCAGTCCATTTTGAAAGTTCTCATTTGGCTCGTCTGATTATCTGTGCTGCATGAAGGCTGGTGCAGTTTGTGAGTGGGTAGGTGGGGGGAACACACGTGTAGCATCAATACTGCTGGCATGTACCTTGTCCCATCATCAGCCATTTTCAACCCATTCCCAGGAGAGTTAGACACTTCTGTTGTTGAAAGCAGCTGGTTTGGAGATTTCTGGGAAGCAGCCACGTGTTTGCATGGTAGATGGAAGACTGATGGCCCCTTCAGTCCTATGTTGGGTGCTGGAATTGCTTGTGGCTCATTGCTGGGGTCCTTGCAGTTAAGAGTTGCAGAACAATTCACAGGAACTGACATCCTATAATGAATGTGAGACCTTTTGTACAGTAAACCACGGCCAGATTCAAGACCTTCAATTTGTAAAATGGAGGCTTGACTTCTCCTGTTTATCTTCTGCTCACTTATTAAGAATAGTTCACTTTATTTTCCAGGATTGAGGTAAACTGTGTCAGTGTTTTGGAGGAGTGGGAAGGGAGAACAGAAAGAGAAGGTCATCTGTTTTTCATACTGGTGTTTTTCTCCTTGGTCAGGGCATTCTAATTATACCCTGGATAAAATATCAAATTTCAAAGTCCTTCACACAAGGAAGGTTCTCTGTTTTCAGTGGCCTTAGATACACGTGCAGCCCATAAACATGTATATCAAATGATTAGTATTAGGTGACTGTATTCACTGATTACTCTGCTGTCATTTGATAATGTCTTATTGGGAGCAGTGAAGAATTTGTCCCATGCAGAAATATATCTTGTAGATGGGAGTTCTCATAGTACTAGTTTCATTTTTCAGCTAAAGAAGTTGCTTAGGGTTACAGTGAACCTGTCCTGATTTGTGTGTTTGGTTGGCTGTTGGGCAACATAAGGATTTTAGGGAGCTGAATGATGGTTGTATGCATCTCGCCTGAGACGTGGCTTCAGAGATTTGTCTTCCAGTGATGTAAAAAGCATAGCACAGGAAAATGTAAAAGAGTAGGAGGTGTTCATTAACTTTATATTGGAGGGTTTCTTTCTTCTCTCCCTAGTTCAGAAGAAAATGGCTGCTGTGCTTTCTCTCTGTAATTATTTTTTTATTGGGACCAAAATGGATTCTATTACGTTGCTTTCTATGCCAGATATGCAGTAATGAAATAGTTCAGAAGTGTAACACAAGACGGTAAGAAAGCCATATGAAATCTTCTTTATTTGTTTTTATTCCATTTGCCGCTATTATGCGGTAGATGTCTTGGAACGTGTTTTTAAAATAGCATTTTTTTCAATTCTCTTATTTTTGTGGGGTTTGAAGTATTGGATCAGGTATTAAAATGTCATGCCTATTGGAAAAGTGCTCTAGGGAATTCTGTGGTGGGCCCAAAAAAAAGATATTAGGATAATGGAAAAGCAAAATTCATTGTATAATCTTAATTCTGCTGAAAGAAAAATCAGTAGCATCTAGCTACTTTTTTTTTCCTCCTGTCTCTTTCAGTTTTCATTAATGAGAGCAGTCTTAAGCACTGAAAGACTCTAGAGACACACAAGCCATGTTTAAGAGCGTTTGTAATCTTCAAATAAATACCAGCTCAGTGAAGTAAAAACCAAGTAATCCTGAGGAGAGTGAGCTTTCAGTTTTGAACTAGGAGTTTGCTTACCCTGCCTGTATGGAAGGGAAAAACCTGCAGCTTGGATAGTCTTTCACAGGATTTGGCCAGATGGAGCTTATTCCTGCTACTATAGAAAAAGTAATGTCTTCTAGGTTTCATCATACTTTATCTATTCTCTCCTCTTTTCAAGGAAATTTACAAATTTCCTGCTTTTTGTGTAGTGAGATGTTTCAGAATGCAGACTTGCTCTCTTTCCAGCTGAGCCTGCAGGCAAGGCAGACGGAAGCAATATGTTTTAAGAGGAAGTGTGAATTTTCTCGTATGTTTCACTGAGGGTTAATGGGAAGACTAATTAGGACAACTTGAAGCCAAAATTACTGTGTTTCACTTTGAGACAAATTATTGGAGACATCCATCAGCTGTAGTTGGATATAAAAGTGGTATTCCGAGTTTAAATCTGCTTGAAGAGTTTAAAATCAGAAGTGAGGAAAAGAAGATTAAATCTAACTCAAAATTAATTGGTCTTTAATTTAATAGAGAGTAGAAGAAGGAAAAATAAAAATCTACCACATATTAATAACTCTGTAATCTAGTAAAGGAAGGAGATCATATATTTCTAATTATTATTGGTTTTAATACTAGTTTGAAGACTATGTATAGGTACCATTAAGTCAGTATTTTAGACTGAAAATGCTATATTAAATATTACTATGTATTTTATGTTTATTTTAACTTTCACAGATACATGTATACAGAATTTCTTCTGTTACCTTTCTCTTTCAGATGTGACACTTCTACTCCTAGAAATCTGCATAGCCTAAAGCATAGGTCCTAACAGCTGGGGGTTTTTTAAATCCTCATATACTCAATTTTCTTTGGATATAAGAAAGCCTGGGACTGCTGCCTTTGCTGGACTGACTTTGTACTGTGTCAGATTCAGCTTCTGGGTAAGGCACAATACAAAGGTTAGTTTTCTTGAGTGTTACAAAGGCAGCAGCCTTTAGCTGAGCAGTATGTACAAGAAGAGATGCGTTTCTTTCTACTGTGCATTTCCATCCCTATTTTCCCTGGGAGAGAAGGAGGAGAGTCTCTTCCTACTCTCCTGCTGCATGCTTCCCAAAAGCAGGACTCTAACCCTACACTTTCCATCTTATAATACATACTTGTGTGACTCCAGCTCCATCAGGTCATATACTTCTTTCACCTTCTTGTTGCTGCTTTCATGTCCTCAGACAGAGAGGGCTGTGTACCTTTGTTTCTATTGCAGAGCAAGACTGGAAGCTGCAGCCCTTGCTGGACAGTGTAGTGAGATGTGCCCAGTTTGTAGTGGCCTTTTATGAAAGGGTCTAATGACCCATGAGAGAAGCTGATATTCTACCTGGCACAGGCAAATAGTTTACAATAGTTTACATGTGGTGGGCATATCACAATTTTGGAAACAATTTTGTTGCAGTATCACTTGTCTCCACTGTCACACTATCTGTGGGCAGTGATGTGTTTGGTTGGAATGCTGTGATTCCTTCTACTTCAGATGGGTTGTGTCGCATTCTGTCTTTCTCTTTAGCATGCCCCATCTCTTGAGCATTATCAAGACAGAGAACACCCAAGAAAAATGTTTCTCTCTGCAATATAGAATTTTTAAGGAAGAAGTGCAGGGAGGAGGGAAGGTCTTTTGTCTTGCACGTGAAAAATGGCTACCCCACGTAAATTGGCAGCATGATTAGTCAGGTAACAAGCTGGTAGTATTCTACTCTCCATTTAACTTTATTGTAGAATTTCCTGAGTTGGAAGGGACCCATAAGAATCATCGAAGTCCAATTCCTGGCCGTGTATGGGACAGCTCCTGTGTGTATTCTCTGGGCATCATCAGCACCCTGTGATAGCTCTTAAATGGTTGGTCTGCTTCAGCCTAGACAATTTTGTCAAGTCTTAAAGAGAGCAATGTTTTGTAACTATAGTGAAAGTAGGTGGCTGGATAGGGGGGAAAAACAGTGTGGTGTGAGCTTATGCTTTGAAATGGGAAGGTACATGGTGCGAGAGTGATTCATTAGGAGGCAGGAAGGCTTCAGCAAGATTTTCTGCCTTCTTAGGAGCTCTGGCATTAACTATGTAATAAACAGGTAATAATCAAGGGACTGTTTATTGTTTTGTGGGCTATAATGCATTTTTGTCATGAAGAGTGAGACTATAGAACAGTATTATTTTGAGTTGTGCTGCAAGGAGTGAGGCAGTCTGGTCCTAAACAGGGAGGAGTATTCAAGTTGGGGATAAGGATATCTTTACTTGAATACATAGGAAAAGAAGTGCTACCATTTTTAGAAGGTGTTGCACCATTGGAAGCTCTTCTTTTACCTATCTGTGATGTTGTATATTGAGTCAAATATATGCTTTGAAACTGTGCTCAATTAATGTGTTCTGCTTTCAGCAAATCACACTGACCTAGTGGTATGCCAGTTGTTTAACAATTATTTTTTCTTTTAAATTGTCCCACCATGTACCAGCTGACAAATCTCAAAGAAGTAGGTTCTCTCTAGTTTAAGATGAGAGAAACAAGAAGAGTGTACCTGTCTTACTTTTGGCAAAAAGGGACACCAAACCAATCTTTTAATTAGAGCAGTTTCATTCTGTCTATCTGCCATGAACCTAACAAGCAATATGAGCTTGCTAAGGTGCAGCCATGTGGCTTGGGAGCTGATCCTCTAATGGGAGGATTAGGTGTTTATTTCTGTTGTCCACAGCAGAGTGTGATGCCAAGCACATGTTGCTACGTGTGTGAGCGCCCTCAGCCAGCCCGCAGTAACCTCTCCTTTACCTCTCTCATCTTTGTTCTCCTGTCCCTTCCTGAAAAAACCTCACTGATTTATCTGGTTTTGATACATTGACTTGGGAAAGATTTTATAAATTAAGATACACGCATTTAGTTTACGTGTGGTGTTTGGATTTGGGTCTGTAAATGTATAGATACTCACTCCTCCTCCCTCCACCCTCGTCTGACTGGGGAGGGAATTTGAAGGGTAAAAGTGAAAAAACTCATGGGTTGACATAAAAACAGTAATTGAAAAGAATTAAATATTGTAAGGGAAATGACAAAGAGAAATAAGAACTAGGAAGGGCTGCAAATGAAAACACTTGCTCACCACCAGCTGAGTGTTGCCTGAATGCCAACCCGTCAAACCAACCTTCTCCCTAGTTCTGTTGGTGAACATGATGCCATATGGTATGGAATATGCCTTTGGTCAGCTGGGATCAGCTGTCTCAGCTGTGTCCCCTCCCAGCTCCTTGTGCACCCTCAGCCTGCTCTCCAGTGGGGTGGGATGAGAAGCAGAAAAGTGTTTTAAGCACTGCTCAGCAGGAACTAAAACATCAACACTGTTTTCAGCACAAATCCAAAACACAGCCCTGTACCATCTACTGTAGAGGAAACTAACTCTATCCCAAACAAACCCAGCGCAAAAACATGCTTTGAAACCTATGAGATCCAAAAGGAATTAATAGTTCTGTCCAAGTGACCATTGTTAACCTGGTTCCTTTCCAGCACCGCCATTTTACAAAATGCATTTAGTGAATTGTTTTGCCTTTAAAAAATGAGCAGAGGGATGATGGAAGAGGAAGCCGTCTTGGGGCTCTGGAATTGTGATAGCTCTACCATTTGTGGAATAGAAGCTACTTTGTATTATCTGGGGTGGGGGAGAAATCCAGCCTGGCCCCTTAAAGCTGGAGAATGAACAATGATTTCTTTGGCTCACAGCTTGAGAATTCTCTTTGGATCTGCTGTTGCCACTGCTTAGTGCACTTTTCTTTTTATAATGATGACAACTGAGCAAAATAAATTTCAACAACTCCCAATTTAATTGGTTTCCATTCTCATAATCTTGGATGATTTAGAAGGCCCTATTTTGTCGAGAAACCTCTTTACTTCTATTTTTGCATTTCACCTTGAATGTGAGGATTTGTTTTCTGTGCACTGGTGTTAATGAGTTCTGTACTGTACTTATTTACATGATAAATCTCTCTTCACAGATCATTCAACTTCAAGTGGTACATCCTCGTTTAAGCCCAGCCGATCACTGGTTTCTATTCCCACTGCCCATGTGATGCTGTCTAATGCCAGCTCTTCACTTTCCAAACACAGGGAAGCTTTCAAGTCTGATGGCTCAAAATGGAGTACAAGCTTTGTACGGCCAGGAGGAGGCAGAAATCAGGGTTCCCTGGACAGTTCTCTTGACATGAAAGATGCAAGGCCTGTAAGAAAATGGTCCTCGTTGTCTAAACTCAGCTCACCAAATACCTTCAGCCAGGATGGTAGTAGTCATTCCGTGGAATACAGAGCTGGTACAGACAAAGCCGTGTCACCACAATTAAGGACAAATGGGCCAAGCTGTTTGCATGACAGCATGGAGTTGCTGAAGATTGAGGACAAAGAAACGGGGAAAAAACGATCCCTACTGGACTGCAAGTATAAATTTGAAACGTGCAGCAAAGACGATTTTGTGTCAGATTCCCCAGGTAGGAGACATGCCTTAGACTTGACCTACAGTGCCTTACCCGAAAGCAAACCCACGGCAGCCGGTTGTGAAGCTTTCGGGCAGAGATACGCGACACTGGGACAGCAGGCTGTGAGCGGAGCTCCCATCCAGCCAGCGGTGAGGACTCAGATGTGGCTTAAGGAGCAGCTCCGTGCAAATCCCCTGGACTGCAGGCCTGCTGAGGACCCCTACGGTGTAGCTGCGTGGCATGTGCAGCAGCATGAAGAGTTTAGAATAGGAGGTGAACAGCCTGTGCAGGTAAGGCTAAAGCTTGGTGTTTGCTGCCATCCTGTGGCACCGTGCGTTATACCTGAGGAATAACATTTTCTAATGAAACAGGAAGGGGAACAGGTCCTCTTAATCAGGTAATGATGTTTTTAAGCTTCGATTGGGGATGTTGCTGCTTGTTTCTCAGTATTACCTGAGTGCCAACAGTTGTTTGTTCTTTGTGGCGGTTTCTTTAATGGTTGTTGGTTGGTTTTTTTCTGCTGTCTGTTACATCTTGCTCTGATTCATTGAGCCTGTCCGCATGGGACTAGCATTTCTTTACATGAAGCTGGGCATAGTAAGAGGTTCATCAAATAACCTTTTCAGTAGTTTTAGAGAGAGTCTTTGATCACAGTATGGTGAAGGAAATGGGAATGTATTTTGATCTGAATGGGCTTAAAAAGAGGCTGCATTTATACATTCAGCAAATTGAGAATGACTCTTGTGTACTGCAAGGATGAGCAAATATTCAATATTACTATGCCTAGCACTTAAAAACTGAATTCAGTTTGATATTACAACTTTCAACTAATTAAAATCGACTAATAATAGTCAATGAATCTTATTTATTTAATATGTGGATTTTGTGTGTCATACTTAAAATACTTTTATATAGAGAACATCAAGCACATAATTTTAAGAGACAGGCAACCCTTTCTAGGCATGACAGTTCATTTTTTGTTTCCAGCTCTTCCCCTAATGGAAAAATACAGTTTGTGAAGGAAAACAATTTTCAAAATCTACATGTTCATGTTTGCCTGTGTAGGTAAACTTGGCTTGGCTTCCCAAAAACATCCCAAGCAATATACAGTATGGAAATTTATCTGAAAGGCATTTTTAGATTAGACTAGGATGTCTGAGCAGAGGTGATCTATCTATATGTGCAAATGACCTGTTTTCTCCAGCCTGAAATACGCAAAGAAATTTACAAAGAGTTGTGCTCAAATTTTATTGTTTCGTCCATCGTTTATGGAAAGAAAGACTGACAGGTTTAGAGATTCTTGTTCCAGTTTCACTCTTAATGGTGATCTGGTTTTGTTTTTTGGTGTGGTGGGTTTTTATTGTGTTGGGGGTCTTTTAGGGGTAGCCACCCTTTACCTTTTTTGCTACAGAAAAACTCATCTTTCTCTTAAGTTTTTTGAGGATTTTTCATGTCAAAAAATTCCCCAGGTAGAGAGCAGAGGCTGATGGGCTCCTCTCAGAGCCAAAGGGACAGAAACTGGGTCACTGCTGAGGCTGGGTCTGGGGCATTGAGGAGCACACGGGGGGTTTGGGAAGTGACAACAGGGTCCCAGACAGCTCTTGGTCTGTCCCTTGATTTGAGTCTTCCCAAGCACCTGAAACACATGTAGCTGGTTGCAGCCATGGGGGTGCTGTCTGTGAGGTCTGTGAGCAGATTACTGTGCCTGGATTTAAATATATAGAATCTTAGAATGTCAAGGGTTGGAAGGGACCTTAAAGGTCATCTCATTCCAACACCCCCTGCCATGGGCAGGGACACCTCCCAATAGAGCAGGTTGCTCGAGGCCTTACCCAGCCTGGCCTTGAACACTGTCAGGGCTATGTCAACCACAGCCTCCCTGAGCAACCCGTTCCTCTGTCTCATCACCTCACAGTAAAAAATGTCTTCAGAATATCCAGCTTAAATTTCCCCTCTTCCCATTTTTACCCATTGCTCCTTGTCCTGTCGCTGCAGTTCCTGATGAAGGTCCCTCTCCAGCATCCCTGTAGGCCCCTTCAGATACTGAAAGGTTGCCATGAGGTCTCCACACAATCTTCTCTTCTCCAGGCTGAACAACCTCAACTTTCTCAGCCTGTCTTTGTAGGGGAGGTGCTTCAGGCCTCTTACCAGCTTTGTGGCCTCCTCTAAACTGGATCCAACAGTTCCATGTCCTTCTTATGCTGGGGACACCAGAACTGTATGCAGTACTCCAGGTGGTGTCTCACAGGAGCAGAGATAAGCTTTATTTACTTCTTCCCTTCATTTAGGTATGCATCTCTTCCTTATCTTTTGTGTACCTTTTACACAACACTTTGTTTAGGATGAATGTTTTAGAAACTTTTATTTGTTTAGGTCAAAACAACTCCCAGCTTTTGCCTTTAATGTCTCGCAGTTGCTTTCTGACTCTGATTGTGGTTAAATATGATATGAAGGCAAAGTTTAATGTTTGAAACAGATGAAACCATGTATGTGTTACTACAGTTACTCAAAAACTTTCATCCATGCAGGCATTGCTGCTGAGCTGTGTTTGGATGCCAGAGCCAGCAGGGAGAACACAAGCATTATTTATCTCTTTGGCTTGGATTCCTAAAACAGTGTTGCCCCTTCACATTTTTGAGATTGAAAGATTATAGAATGAAAATTTACCTAAAACTGGCATTTTCTTCTTTTTTCTTTTTTTTTTTTCCCCTTGCACCTGTTACTTTTACATCTCTGTGGAGGAGGTTCCTGATGGCCTTAGCCAGTGCTTTCACTGGTATGATTTGAAGTCGAGTTGATGTGCCTTGAAATGTGATCTGGTTTATTTCCTCAAGTGAGATGTGTTTGTGAAATAGGACCCAGAGGAACAGAAAGTTAAAGCACGTGCAAGAGTGATGAGCCTTTGGGCTCTTAGAGGGATCCCCTGCTGGCCCTCCCTGCCTGCCCTCTCTTCTGACAGAGGTTACAGCTGTAAGAAGGAGGGATTCCACAAAAGGTGAATAAAGGAAAATGGTTCTTCCTGTCTTCACACCTGTTTTTGAAAGAAGCCTCAGCATAATTATGCTGTGGGCTTTTTTTCAGAGGTTTCTCTGTGTGCACCTGGGAACTGATATTTTATTATTTCTGAGAAACCAAGGAAACTACAGTCCTAAGTTGTATATATCTATGTATCTGAGAGAGAGAGTAGACAGCATAAGATTTTTCTAGAGGAAGATATTGATTTATAAAAGAGGGAAAAGCCACACCTCTAGAGAAATGTTTTTATTTTTATCAGTGGGGTTGCATTTGCTGGTTTGTTTTTATTACATATATATGCTGGTGGAAATGTAGTGGGTTTTATAGGACTGAAAAAATTTACAGTTCATCATTATTTCACTTTAAAGCTACTGAACATGAACAGAAAAGAAGGAACTTCGCTTTCAGCTGTCAATCTAGAGCAGCTTTCTGTATCTTTAAGATGGGTTGATAGTTGCCCTTGTAAACACCTCTGCTATCACTAATGAAGTAAGAATAGACAGCAACCATTTTCTGAGTTGATTTTAAGGACTAATGGTCCAGGAAGAGTTGTTGGACTTAATTTATTTGTAGGCTTATTGTATTCTTTTTATACCCTCACAGGTTGGTACAGACAGTTTATCATGGAAAACTCTGAATTTTTTTCTAAATTCAGACAAGCGTTGAATTTGTTTACTGTAAAGGCGAATGTAAAGTATAATGTAACAGCCCTCAAAAGCTGTTCCAAGGTTAATTACTTCACATTTAAGATTTTCTTCTTCCTTAATTGTCCAAAGTTGACTAAACTTAGTCTTTTTTCTTACACTTGGCTCCCTAAATTAAAAAGCCTATAATGTGGCTTTTCTGTTCCAATTGTAAAACATGGATTTTAAATTTAAATCTCCTGTGCATTTGTCTAGCATTGTAAGGGAAGCTCAGAGTGCTGGGTAGAAGACCTGCAGCTACACTGAGATTCTCTTCCAGGAGATGGTCGGGTTTGCAACTACTGAAAAGGTGCTCTGGATCAACAAAAAGCCTCTTCAGAAAAGGTGCATGGTTCAGTTGTGGGTGTGAGTGATGTTTGTAAATGTCAGAAATAAATCTCCAAGGAGGATCTGGTCATGAGTTACTATGTAACATCATGGAATTGCATATGAAAATTCCTTTGTCTAGCTAATGTGAATTATTTAGTGTGTGCTTTTTGAAGATAAAGATTCTCCTATGCATTTCCAAGGGACAGATTTTAACAGTTCTTCAGTTTATGAAGTTCAGTTTGTGCATTAAAGCACAGAAACAGTGCTTCAGTGAAAGCACTTTCCCTGCAGAATTTATATTTCACCATACACTTTAATTGTTTTCAATGGACAGCTGATTTTTTTTCAGTAAGGAAATGTGTGATAAGACCTGTGCAAAGGGAAAAAATGTTTGTAATACACAACAGTGGTTCCTATTTTCTGAACTAGGAGCCCATACAAATCTAGATTGAAAGGCTCTATGTTTTCATGTAAAAGCATTTTTTAAGGTTTGATTCAATTATATAGCCTATTATCTAGATGCGTGCTGTGCTCCAGTCCAGAAATTAGATTTAAAATGAAAGCATGCCCTTTAAAATTGTTGGAGATAATACAGAGTGAAGGAAAGTTTCAGAACGTTGCATATCTCCTTATTAGCTCTGTACAGTGTTGCTGGTATCACAGGAGGAATCTTGTTTTTTCCAGTGTATGGAATATCTGTATTTCTTGATGGTGTGCTAATTTGGGTCAGAATATAGCAGAGATAATAGATGGAAATTGCTTAAGTGCATCTTTTCCCTTTAATGTACCAAGTTTAGTGGGTTTTTTAATGAGGAAAACACTGGATTGATCATGCATATAAAAGTTACTGGAAATTAAATTTCAATGCATTGAGAAATTTAGAGATATTATAACAACTTTCCTTGAAAAACAGAGAAGGAAGACAGTAAACTGCATTGCATACCTAAACATTGCTAAACAAAGCTGTAATTAAAAGAAAAAGTTCTAACATTTTTCAAATAACATTGTTGCCATATAAAACTTTATTCTTAAACATCAACTCAAAGCTAGTGTTTTGGTTTTTTTACAATCCTGGCAGATCAGAAAGCTAAAAATTGTTAATATCAACATTTTTCCTGCATCACATTTTCATGAAACCATACTTTTCAGGAATTAACATGAGGAATTACCACTTCTAGTTAGCATAGTCAACTTCTTCCCTGTGAGCCATAATTAAGCTTTTATGGTCTGTTCCGTTTGCTGTGAGGTTGGTAGCCCAACAAATGGGATTCCATTCATTAGAGTTCAGTCTGGAGTAAGCGCTAGCAGATTATGGGAAACCAAACTTGGACAGTGCTTGATTGCAAAAAAGAGACTTGGCATTGACAAGGTGATAACTTTGCCAACTTTGTATGTCGTCTCAGTAAAATGCATGTTTCAGTTTCAGCAGTATATTTCAGCATTTATTGAGGATTCTGTAATGTTCATTGCTGGCTGAGAAGAGGCTGCTGGGGCTGTTTCTTGTGATTGTTTTTCCATGCTCTAATGGCAAAGTTTCTTAAAAACTTCCTTTGCATGTAATTTTGGATCTGGAAATATGTGACAGTTGGTGGCAGTAGACTCATCTTTCCCCTATTATTAAAAAGGAGTATGTGATTTTTTTTTTTTTTTTTTTGGTGAAGGCCAACTGCTGTCACAGCAGTTTCCCTAAGATAAGGAGACTTTTGAATAATACAGAAGGTCATACAGACAATAAGCTTTGCATAGTCCCAAGCAGTATATCAGTAAATGACCCCTTTGTTGGGAAAAATTTTATTCTGCTTTGAACTGGAGTGGGCTTCCTGTTTGTTTCTGTGGTTTTGTTGTGCTTTGAGCCATCTGTGTCAAGCATGAGAAAAATCATCCTAAACAATATACAAGTATATAACCATTATCACATATATGCCTTGTACAGGGTTTCTGTTTTTTTTTTTAAAGCATAATATTTCAAGAGTATCAAAACAAGTGATAAAGTGCTTACAATGATGTAGTTAGCAGACTTTTCTGCTTTAAATGCAAATAAGAGAATTCATACTACCATAACTATCAACATTAAAAAACTATAGATATATAGTCTGCAGAAGCTATTTCAAATGTTTATTGCCTGTATTTCAGAGCAGGTGAGAAAAAAGCTCTCATTTTAACTATCCATGCTGCTGTAGCTAATGCTGGTTTGGCTGGCAGAGTTAATTTTCTTCATAGTAGCTGGTATGAACTATGTTTTGAACTTGTACTACACCATAGTCCCATGCTAGCTACTATACTAGGAAGAAAATTAACTTTATTCTAGCCCAAACCAGCACGCTAATGCTGCCTAAGCTTTGGAGCAGGTAGCATAGAGTGGAACATGGATACCTGTTAATGGTAGGACTTGCATAAACTTTCTGGTTTGCTGGGCATACTGCCTTTTCCTGTTTAAAGTCTATTCATAGTTAAGATTGGTCTCTTCCAGATAACTGAACCACCCTACAACAATAGTAACCATATGGAAATCCTGGGTGTGAACGTGAATAGATTAGCTCTGTAATATACTCAGCGGTTTATGTGCTGAGTCAGGGATGTGCTGTTGGCAATAGAGAGCTGGAAGCTGGGGCTTCCCCCACCCCATGAGCAACATCTGCCTCTTTTGTATGTGTACAAAAAGACTGTTAACATGCATATCTATGATCATGAGTTTACTGTACAATGTGTATGTGTTGGTGCACACTGTTCCCGTGTTTCACTGGGGAAGTGAGGTGCTAAGAGTAAGCTGTGTGGCCCCAGTGTAATGTATGAAAATCTACTTCGGGTCACCTCCTTTGCCAGCATGTCTCAGGTGTGGAGCTGCCTTTGGGGCAAATCGTTCTAAGAGAAGTGTGCTTTATTGGTCACTGTCCTTCCCAAGGACCTGTGGGGAAAGTACATCATCCTGTAAAGGGCTATGGAAGAAGGTCCTGTAAGTTTATGTTACATGCTTAGAAGTGAGAACAAGCTACGGATTGAATGATTGCACTGGCAAATAACACGTGGTCTGTCAAATACGGCTGGAGGGCTCCCACACTGCTCACTTGACCTGTGCCTAAGTGGCATCTGGCTTACTGAGACTGTAACACTTACTGGGTTTGTGCAGATGCACCTACTGCTTGTGGACACGCCAGTGTTAAGGGTTTCCTAGGCAGAGCTGTGATAACCCTGGATAATGATTGCTTGTTTTTCAGTTGTTCTGACAGCTGCTTCTTTTGATACTGCTAGATAACACTAAGACTTCTGGCTTTTAAGGTGTTGCAGTGAACTATAGGTGGTGAAAGAAGGTCTAACTAATAATTATGTTTTCATATTTAACCTTCTCTTATCCCCATCTCAGCTACTGCAAGCTGCCTTTCATGGATATTGTTGTTTCCATCTACAGCATCTGTGCTTTTCTCTCCACAGGTAATTTGATGTGTGCTGTCAACTCAGTATTGGCATTTTGTTTTGCCTTCCTGCTGTATCCACGTGATTTCCCATGAAGTGCATGTTCTACAAAAATCCCATTTAAAAAATTTGATTCTGCTGTCCCCTTTTTGCAGAAATGATGTTTTTTGAAGGCTGCAGATAATTAGCAGATCTTTAAATACCAATTAGCTGCTGTAGTGTGAAACTACAGGAGCTGCTGATGCATAGTTGTATTTCTTCAGGTAGATAGCTGTGCGCAGCTTTAGGATTGCTTTTGGATAAATTTGGTGTGGGAACACATTCTCTGTCAGATATTTCAGCCTCTGCACTCTTTGCATATTTATATTCAGATAGTTTGTGTCTACATTGTCGTAGTGATACCCTCAAAGCAAGATCTGAGAAGGAAGCAGGGCCTCACAAAGTTTCACAGCAGCTTCACAAGGATAAATGCGAGCACTAGAACCAAGACAATGAGCAGGAAATTAAGTAGCAGGTTGAGACCTCTGTTGTTGGCAAGATCCATAATGTGTATCAGTCTTGCCCTCTTGTGCTTGCAGCAGACTCAGTTGTAGCTTTGGGTTGTTCCTTCAGTGCTAAGCCATGTAGATTCACGTGAACTTCGTTGTGTCCGTAGCTCTTTACCTGGTTGTAGTTTCTGCCACTTAAGGAAAAAAACAAACTTGTTTTCAGTAACTAGGACTATGTTGTTTTCTGGAAAAGGATTCTGGATGCTCCTACAGCCTTTATTTCAACAATGCCTTTAAAAAAAAAAAAAAAAAGAAGTTAGCCTTCATTTTACTGCTGAGAAATTTCTGAAGAACTAGTTACTGGAGAAAGGACTTGAATTTTATTACACAGTTTGGGTCTTCATTGGCGTTTTATAATGTTTGGTACTTTGCAGGCCCATTTAATTTTCAAAAGAATGGTTGTTCTCAAGACTTACTCTGTTTCAACAATAGACTGTTGAAAATTTACTTCTAAAATATCTCTGTGGGTGCAAAAAAAAAGAAAGCTTTCTTGTTTGGGCAAAATGTACTTCTGTTAACAGGAGTATTTCCTACCCTTCTACAGTTTGGCATCGTGCAGCGCAGTAGGTTGTGTTTTGCCAGCAATGTGCTCTGTAAGATTCATTGCAGCTTTGCAAATGCCTTATTAAGAATCTAGATTGGGCTGGTAGAGGATGTGTCCTTAGTGCTTTTAGTAGCACATATGCAGCAGCTTATTTTAAGGTAGTATTAATAACTTAACAATTGTGTTTTATATATAGAAATATATATACATAAGTGAAAGGAACGTATAAACCTACTAAGCCCTAACAGTGAAAGTAGTTGACAAAACTTCCTTTTAATAATCAGCTAAGTTTTTACAGATGATCACAAGAGGGCAGTGTTTCATAATTTTATATATTAGACAAAGATGTAACTTCTGGCATTCTTTTACCTTAAAAAAAAAAAAAAAACTTAAAAAGCAATCAGTCAGATATTACAGTAAATCTAGGGCCTGTTTTAAGTTATCACAGTTCTTAATGAGATGAGCATCAGTTTTTAAAGGCATCCTTATAAATATGTTCTGGTGTTTTTCCTGTTTTTATGCTGGAGGTCAAAGCTAAAAGAATTACATTTGTTGTTAAATAAAAGATATCTGTGGAACTAGTGGGATTTCACAAATATTTACAACCGTATTCTGCCAGGCACTGTTTATTAATAGCCATATAAATAATAGATATGTGGTCTGTAGTCTATGGTATATTAATATATATTCCAGATATTATCAAGAACACTCTCTAAATTAATGTGTTCAATTACTCTGCTCTAATTCTTGCAGAGAGGATATAGGTAAAGTATGTTTCAGTATAAGCGTATGCATCTGATATTATTATTGTTCTGGGTGTATCACAGAATGAGTAAGGTTGGAAGGGATCACAGGGGGTCCAACCTCCCTACTCAGGCAGGGTCATGCTAGAGCACATGGCAAAGGATTGCATCCAGATGGTTTTCCAATATCTCCAGTGAGGGAGACTACAACCTCTCTGGGCAATCTGTTCCAGTGCCTGGTCACCTGCACAGTAAAGAAGTTCTTCCTCGTATTCAGGTGGAAATTCCTGTACATTGGTTTCTGCCCATTGCCTCTTGTCCTATTGCTGGGCACCACTGAGAAGAGCCTGGTCCATCCTTTTGACACCCTCCTTTTGGATACTTATAGATATTGATGAGGTTCCCTTTAAGTCGTCTCAAGACTGAACAGGCCCAGCTCCCTCAGCCTTTCCTCATAAGAGAAATGTTCCAGTCCCCTGGTCATCTTTGTAGCACTTTGCTGGACCTGCTCCAGGAGCTCCATGTCTCACGTCTCTCTTGTCCTGAGGAGCCCAGACCTGGGCATTGCACTCCAGGTGTGGCCTCACTAGGGCTGAGTGGAGGGGCAGGATCACCTCCCTTGACCTGCTGATAATGCTCTTCCTAATGCACCCCAGGATACCACTGGCCTAGTTGTACCATTGGCCATTGGTGTAGTTGTAGTAAAACTTACATAAAAATTCTTTGTGCTGGACAGTGGCAAATATTTGTGCATGTTGTGTGAAAAACATTCTTTAAGTCTGTTTTACACTTATCTTTCACTGAGTGGTTCAATTCTGCTAGGAAGGGCAGATGTTGCTAAATCAATGCAGAACAGTTAATGAAGAAACCTGAATATCTCCTGCCATCTAAAGTGCCTTACTTACTAGTTTTGATCAGAGCAAAATTTCAGTTTTTAAATGGGTCATGTTTTCACAGAGAGAATAATGGGTAGTTATATTAATTTTTGCTGAGGAACTGGCTGAGGAGACATATCTTTAAACCCAGCATATTTTTGTTCCTGATTCAGCTCCTTCCCAGTATAAAATTGCCGTGAAAGTTTGTAAATTTTTTTTTTTTTTTTTTTTGGGAAAAATAATTTCAGTTTTTTTGTTTTC